>SNQJ01S0168507.1:0-15094 GCA_010110895.2 Picea sitchensis | reverse complement strand
CCTAAAGTAATCTTATGAATAATCCTTAATTTAAACTTTATGGAAAAGCTATCAAAACACCTTGTCCAACATAGTTCAAGGATTCACATAAAAAAGAAAGATCATATTAAGCCAAACTACAAGTGCACAATGAAATAAGTTCCCATCAAAAATAACTCTTAGTCCTTCCCACCCATCAATTTTACCCATTTTCATCGAGAGGTTGTTGTTATTCTTTTTTAGGGTCCAAATAGATTCCATCAACTACAATGAATGATATATTGATTATATTAGAAAAGTGTTGTAACCTACCCAACTCTCTAGCTATGTTTTGTTATTATTCATAAATTCACTAAACATATTGAGTCAAATGCATAGAATACGTACAACATGACATACAAGCATGGTGTTATTATTAAATCATAAAAGCATTCAAATTGCGAATAACACAATGATCAAAATGTTTATCTTTTAAAACATTTTACACAAGGATCTATAGACGTCAGACGTTCCACCCAACCGTAGTCTATGTTGCAAAAATTCTCTCTACAAAAGGCCACCCTTAGCTGGGGTTATGAGTCCACATGAACAAACGAGCTCCCACAAGTCTCTATGGTCCATTGTAATAGCTCAAAACTCACTAAAAAGATAGTGAGATGACTCCTGCAACAATTTCAACTGCCCAATTCTCTTCCCCATTAGTCTTCACAACCCAAGGAATGAGATTTCCTTCTCTACACTGTAGTCCCTCAAACAATCTCCATCCCCTTCAGGGCTCCATCATAGATCAACCAAGAATCTCCCTATTGAGTGCTCTAGGAAATACAACTGCAATAGAAGTTCTTACACAATATTTATGAATGATATTCATGTAATTTAACACCACAAATCACTCATAGGCATAACAACCTCATTCTTGGCATAACTACTAGCTTCAACAAACTCTCCTCAATAACCACTATAGTTGGCCACTCTTTTAAAGCATTCATCTCTCATTTTCCTCACTTCTTGCTAACTATAAAAAACGCTCTTCTCCCTACTCAAAGTTCCTCTTCTCACATGCTTGTTTGACTATTACTCTTCCCGACCCCCAAGGATGATTACACTCAAACCATGACATCATAACTGAGTGGGTTGACTTCCTCACCCAACCTTTTACATGAATTCAATGATTGAGTGCTTGATAATTCAAAGGGATAAATATCTAAATGAAAATATGATTGATATTTATATGGCTTAAGACTCAAGGCATATGGAAACCCCTCAAAACCCCCATTAAGACCCCTCTCTTTTGGAATCATAGACCCCCATTAATCTCGCTCTCACCTATCTACAGTCAGTGCAATATTTCATTTTATTATTTTCAATGTATGATGTTTACATCACACATCGCTTGGCCTATAGCCATTTATAATACATACAAATATACAATGCTCCATAGGGGATCAAAATTGGGGTGTTACAAGTGCCTTGTCGGTATATATATCTGCAATACCCACATAAAACATTTATAACAAAAATCTTGGTTACCACTTACAAGTGCACAAACACATTAGACTTCATCCAACAAGTATGTTGCAATGAAAAAATCTTCATGTTTAAGGGTGGTCACATAAACATGATGGTTGAAAAAGAGACAATCGGGTTCCTAAGTACACACTCACACATGAAAATTCTTTCGTTCACAGAAACACACACATGTTCACTTTATTGCATCCTCGACATTCCTAGAACCACCATGGACGCTACCAAGTCAACACCAACTACAAATTCTTAAGAATGTGTGTGTATTCTTAAAAGTTCATGCGCATTCTTAAGAATGAGTGCACATTCCTAGGAATTCATTAGCTCTTTAGGAATGTGCACATGTTCCTACTCTTTTAATTTAGGAAAGGGTTGTGGTTAGTCCATTGTTATCGACATTCGATGTTGTGTAATTTAGGAGTTATTGAACAAATTGAGGAGCTATATTTGAGGAGATATTGACAAAGAATTGTAGGACTTTGCTGACATTGTCATTGACTTGTTCTAGGTAATTATTTCATTCAATTTGATTTTTTATGTATTTCATAACTTTTTAAATTATAAAAGAAATAAAAAATCATTTTTCCAACGTACTTATTTAACATGGATCCTACACCTAGAGAAAACTCAAACTCAATATCATTACATGGATATAGAATGAATCCCAACCGAGAACCCAAAAACATAAACATTGAAATTGATGTAGGATTGAGGTCACTAAGAACCCTTATACAAGACTTCAGAAATACTATACAGCCCTCATGGATTTCACTAGCCACATCCATACATAACATTATTACTTCTATTACAAATTGCCACGGCCAATTAACACACATTTCCAATTATAGGGTCAAAATGTTTGACTACTATAGGATTGGCCTAGATAAACATTAGGTCAGATACCTTAACATTTCAAAAAAAGACTTGGTAACATTGTTCATTGAACCAAGAACTATAACACATCCTCCAATTACAATGAAACACATTTTTACGGACTAGGGCACTAACTAGTAAATTTGGCATCATTTCAGACGTTCATCCGACAATGTTTTGTTGACTAAATGATGGAATTTTGATGCTCATGATTCCAAATGTTTGTCGAATTCATTTCATCACAACCTTAATAAATGTGCATACAACTATCGTACTTTTGACATACAAACCTACTACATGCCATTTGTGTAGAGATTTAATCCACTAAAATTTCTTCAAAACTCATCGTCACAACTACGATACCAATATCTTGTTTTCATGCATTCAACGAAAAAGGATGTCATGTGGAATATTGTGGATAGGTTTGATCTTCCATGAGGTTATCGCAATAACAACATGGTCTATTGGTGTGGCAATGATATGGCATGGAATGTCCATCAGACACTGTCAGAGCATCGACACGCTTGTCATCAGAGTTGCTACATTATGGTAGGAAAAGTCTATTGGAGGTGAGATGATATGATGGGCATAGTGCATCCACATTCTGACAATATGGCACAAAAAGTCCGTCGGAGTTGCGATGCTATGCCAAGAAAATCCTATTGGTGTTGTGACGATCAGGTGGGCATAGTTGAAGTTTTGATTGGTCGAAAATAAAGTTAAAACAATACAAAGAGAATACATTCTAATGAAGGTTTTTGTGGAGGTTCTTAGTGTTACAAAATTTGGTAGAATTTTCAAAACAACCTCTGCTACAACTTCCTCTATTGACTATGGAGGTTTCAGAGGAGGTTTTAATGGATGTTCCATATAACTAAAATCATTTGGGTGGGAGAAGGTTGTAGTGGAGGTTTTTTTCTCGATGTTGTTATTGTCAAAATGCACCAATGTGGTCTTCACAAACCCACCATGGTGCACTAATATAATAGAAATTCCCTGGTACATTTATAATTATTGCACATTGGTTTTTCTTTTTTTGTTGTATGTAGAGCATTGACCCTCTTATAATTTCTATGCATTGGTTCTTCCTTGTTTGTGTATGAAGCATTGGTTCTTCTTAGTTTTTGTATGCTCAAGTGCGTTTACATTATACTGTGCACCAATGGGATTAAGTTATCCTAATACCCAATGTGTTTAATATAGTGTGTGCCCCGATGCTTGTATAAGTATTACGCACTGGTGTAGGTTTTACCATGTGCACTGAAGGGTAGCGAAATTTTGAATATTCGAGGTGAGATGTTGAGGCCATTATTTTTACTAAGAACCAATATGTATATTATACTAAAAGCACATATGCCTACATTATATTTATATCCCTTCTATGTATAATAAAAGTAACACACTAGTGCATACATTAGATTTAGATCCCTAGTGCATATAATAAAAGTAACATGCCAGTACATACATTATATTTATTTCCCTAGTGTATAATTTAAACATGAGCACCATATAATTTTGAAATGATAAATATTATTCTACGTTATGTCATTTACAAAAGGATGTTTTTTATCAATAGTATGTATCGGTGTGTTATTATAATTAATGTGGAATCGTGCATATGAATCCT
This sequence comes from Picea sitchensis, assembly GCA_010110895.2. Lineage (NCBI taxonomy): Eukaryota > Viridiplantae > Streptophyta > Pinopsida > Pinales > Pinaceae > Picea > Picea sitchensis. The sequence continues at coordinate 11,091 of SNQJ01S0168507.1, read as the reverse complement.
CAAAACACACAACTTTCTATATCATGGAAGACACTATCTACTGAGTTCATAAGAATATAGTGCAATGATATGTATATATTCTAATTAAATTTTTTTTACAATTTTTCAATTAATCATTTCAAAATCAAATATTTTTGTATAATAATATTGTTTTGTGTTTTGTTATTTCATTTTGATATAATGATTACATTAATGTGTTATCCAATGAATTACACCTCTATTATTTGAAAAAATATAAATCATCCACATATTAATTATTCAATAATGCAACATTTTACAACATTCGACAATGCAATAAAATAAAAAAACCACTTTATTATATATGAATCAGAGACCCATTGTCATATAAAAAGGGATAATGTGACTTTTCTTCAGCAAGAACAAGGTGATAATTTGTTGTTCAGGAGAGTGTTGCTTAAATCTGAACAAAAAGAGGCAAAGGAACCAGAACAATGAAAGAAAGTTTTTAAAACAAAATGTAAGGTTCAAGGAAAATGTTGTAACCTAATTATATATGGAGGAAGTACAGAGAATTTGGTATTCACTTAAGTCATGAACAAACTGAACCTGATGAGGTTGAACCATCCGAACCCTTATCATGTTTCTTGGTTGAATAAGGGACAACATGTGACTATGACTGAACAATGTTTATTGAGTTTTCAAATAGGAAGTTTTAAAGAGAAGGTGTTACGTGACGTGATTGAGATGGATGCATTTCACATACTGTTTAGAAGACCATGGTTATTTTATCGAAAATTTCACCGTGATGGTAAGGAAAACACATATGAGTTCAATAAAGATGGACAACGATATAAATTAACACCAATGATGGAGGATATAGTAGAAACAACAAGAAAGTGTGTTGATATAAAAATGAGTAGCAACAAAATCATGCTATGTTATCCTAAAGAATTTTATAGTAAGAAAGAAAATCAACATTATGTTTATAGTGATTCCAAAAGAAGTGAAAAGTGTAGAGAAGACAAATTTTCTACCTATAGAAATAAAGTTTTTGTTGGATGAATTTAAGGAGATTATTGCTAATGATCTACCAAAGGGATTGCCTCCAGTGAAAAGTATTTCTCATCAAAATGATTTAATTCCTGAATCGAGTTACCTAATAAATCACCTTACAGGATGACTTCCGCAGAGAGTGAAGAAGTGAATCGACAAGTGAAATAATTTATTGACCGAGGATTGATTCGTGAGAGTTTGAGTCCTTGAGTAGTACCAACAATATTAACAACCAAGAAGATAAGGGAGTGGAGAATGTGTACTGACCCGCGTTCTATAAACAAAATCACTATCAATTATATATTTCTACTACCGAGAATGGATGATCTAATGGACTGTTTGAGTGGTTTAGAATATTTTTCAAAAAATGATTTGAAGAGTAGTTATCACCAAATTCGAATCAGAGAAGGTGATGAATGGAAGACTGCATTCAAGATGAAAGATGGACTGTTTGAATGGTTGGTAATGCCATTCGGGTTAACTAATGCACCCAACACGTTCATGAGATTGATGAACGAAGTCTTGAAGCCATTTTTGGGTAAGTTCGTGGTTGTATATTTGGATGATATACTTATTTTTAGGAGGAATAGAACAAAACATGTTGAGCATGTGAGAGCAATGTTATAGTGATTGAAGGAAGACAAGCTATTGATAAACCTGAAGAAGTGTACATTCATGCAACGAGAGTTAGTGTACGGGGCTTTTGGTTTCAAAGGAAGGATTTAAAATGGATCTTGAGAAAGCGAAGGCTATCCTTGAATGGCCAACACCAAAATTTGCATTCGATGTGAGGAGTTTCCATGTCTTTGCGGGAATTTACCAAAATATCATTAGGAACTTTATCCAAATATGTGTTCCTTTTATAGAATGTATGAATAAGGGAGTGTTTCAGTGGACTACAACAGTAGAGAAATCATTGGAAGAATTTAATAAGAGAGTAACATCGCAACCAGTATTAGCATTACCATATTTAAATAAAGTGTTTCAGGTTGATTGTGACGCTAGAGGAACAACAATTGGAGAAGTTATAAGTCAAGAAGGTAGACCCATTGTATTTTTCAGTGAGAAGTTGAACGAGTCCAGAAAGAAGTACTTTCTTTATGATCGGGAATTTTATGTTGTTGTGCAAGATTTGAGGAAATGACAACATTATCTACTGCTGAAGGAGTTTTTCTTGTTCACAGATCACAAAACTCTGTAGTACATTAACAACCAAGGTAAGTTAAATCAAAATCATACTAAATGGGTAGAATTCTTGCAAAGTTATTCTTTTGTGTTGAAACACAGGTCCAAGAATTCGAATAAGGTGGTTGATGCATTAAGTCGAAGGACAACATTACTCAATACCATGTTGGTAGAAGTGGTAAGCCTGAACTGTCTAAAGACATTGTATGAACAAGATGCAGATTTATTTGAACCTTGGAAGGCATGTAAGGAGCCTTGGAGTTTAGAAAGAACACCATATCTGGACTACCATATCCAAGAGGGGTTTTTGTTTAAAAATTAGCAGTTGTGTATTCCTAGAAGTTCCATACAACTGAATCTCATTAAAGAATTGCATAGTGGTGATTTAGGAGGAAATTTTGGTGTTGATAAAACTGCATCCTTGGTGAAGGAGAGGTACTTTTGGCCCAACTTTAACAAGGATGTTCGAAATTTGGTGCAAGGTTGCAGGATCTTTCAACTAGACAAAGGAAAAATTCAGAACACAAGACTCTATACTCCATTTCCAGTACCCAAAGGACCTTGGGAGGATATCAGTATGGATTTTGTCTTAGGATTTCTTATGACTCAAAGAAATCATGATTCAACATTGGTAGTTTTTGATAGGTTTTCAAAAATGGCACACTTCATAGCATGTAAAAATACTATTGATGCTAGTGAGGTAGCTTCATTGTTTTTCCAAGAGGTGGTTAGATTGCATGGAATTCCATAGAGTATTATTTCAGATCGTGATAGCAGATTCCTTGAATATTTTTGGAGGAAACTCTAAAAAACGTTAGGCTCATTTTTTTTATACATTTCGGCATATCATCCTCAAACTGACGGTCAGAAAAAATTTGTGAACATGAGTCTAGGAAATGTTTTGAGAAGTTTAAGTGGAGAGAATCCTAATAAATGGGATTTGGAATTATCCCAAGCTAAATTTGCATATAATGATTTGGTGAACTGGTCTACATGAAAGAGTCCATTTCAGATTGTTTATGGATGGTCACCAAAAGGTTTGGTATATTTGATTGCATTGTTAGATTTGGAAGGAAAGAAGAGTGTTGGTGTGAATGATTTTGCGAACAATATGCATGAATTACAAGAACGAGTAAAGAAGAAATTGTAGACCAGTAATGGCAGTTATAAACAAAGAGCATATTAGAATAGGAGACATAAGGTATTCCAAGAGGGTGATATGGTCATGGCTCACTTGAGGAAGGAGTGATTTCCTCGAGGTACATACAACAAACTTAAGTGCAAGAAGATAGGTCCATGTCGAATTCTGAAAAAGATATCTGATAATGCTTATCAGCTGGAAATTCCAGAGAATTTTGACATATGTCCTACATTCAATGTTTTTGACCTCTACGATTTCATGAAGGGAATAGAAGGGCAGATGAAGGTACCCTCAAGGAATGGGACCAACACCTACCAATTAAGCTAGAGCTATAGATTGAAGAAATTATTTCTACAAAAGTTGGTAAGAAGACTCGTCGGAAGGAGTACATGGAATATTTGATCAAGTGGAAGAATCGAGGGGCAAAGGATGCATCGTGGGTGAATGAATATTGGTTAGCACGTGTGTAGAAATATTCACATCAACAGTGATCTGCACAAGATCGGGAGCTCATGTTTTTCTCACTAGGGGTGTCTGATGTAGGAGCATCCTTAGGCTCGGGAAATCCACATCACCAAAAATTATTTCCATTCTGCAAATAGGAAATAGGTCGAATAAGGATAATGTTAGTGGCCCATTTTATTTATTTAGTTTGTTTTAAATTCGAACTATTGATTACTCCTGCATCTACTCTTTCTATGTTGAAACTCATGCTAAAACTCGTGTTGAAACAGGGATTGAAACTCATGCTGAAACTTGTGTTGAAACTCGTGTTGAAACTACCACACAGTGAAAATTTACAAGTATCATGCTGAAACTTGTGCTGAAACTACCGTGTGTAGAGAAATTTTACAAGTGTCATGTTGAAACTATTGTCGAAACTTGTGCTCAAACTCATGTTCAAACTCTCGCATATAGTGAAATTTTACAAGTGTCACGATATTTCTTCATCTGCAACACTGTGGCTAAATGCATTTTATTTTTCCACACTGGTATGAATTCATGATGAGTCGTAGCTACTGTTAGGTAAAAGAACTTGTGGCTAAAGGACAAAGCATGACCCGAGGTTGAAAGGAAGTTGAGGAGCTTTGGAAGACAGAGAGATGGTTTGGGTAACAACTCATTCTTGGAGGGAAGGAAAATCATTTTAGAGTCGAGGAGGAGTTTTAAAAAAGAAATGGAGCATGATTTTGAAGGGGTTGGTGAACCACAAAGTAAGGAAATCATAGAAGGTGGACTATAGAAAAAGATTTCTAGGTTGGGTAAGCATGTAGGAAGGGAGAAACAAAATATCAACCCATACATGCATACCATTACCCTCTGAATGATTTCGTAGTGGTTTTCAACCATGCAAGAAACAATTCATGGTCATATTTTAACCCAGGATCAATGTAATATAGAAAATGTGTTCCCCGCGTTGAATTAATAAATGAAAGGTATTGAAATTCATGGGTTTTTTAGTGTTTTAGTTTCCAGTGGTTTTCCTTATTATTTGGAAAAACTATTTTTGTTTTGTTTTTCCATTGTGTATTATGTAGTAGGGTGTGTGTTATAACTGTTTGTGTGTTCCAGCGTGTATATCTCTACATCATTGTTTATCTTGTTATTATAATTTAGATTTCTAATCATAACATTGCTCTCTATGGGGGAAAGGCTTGCTTCTATGAGGAGGATAGGAGAGGGTGTATTTCCCTTAATTTTGATATTTATAAGTTACAAAATTATTTTGGGTTTGTTCTATCTTTCTCCATGATTCTCTAGAGATACTGCAACATCAAACTTCACATCCGTATAATATCACCAGAGTGACAAGTGTGTAAAAGAGGTATTTTTTCTTATCTCAAAGCCACAGGTCCATTGATTTACAATTGTTTTCCAAACCAAAATAAACTTTCAACTCCTTATATTTATCCTTTTATCAACGATATAGTTCCAATTGAGCTTGTGGTGAATATTGATTCCAATATATTTGTATGAAGGCACTTCCTCTAAGTTATTGCTTTCATATACAAAAGTAGTGTAGGTGATATTTTTGGATTTAATTATCATAATCTTTGTTTTGTCAGTGTTCACAGTCATGCCCATACTAGAGAAGAATTCCTTGAGGATTATAATGTTCTTACCTAGGTCATAGGTATTCTTCTCCATAAGAGAAATGTCACTAGCATAAAGAAGAAGGATGTTAACTATATTAGTGAGAGTTGGGCCAACACAAAGTGCATACTCCAAACAATATTCAAATTTATCAATATTAGATGTCCAAAAGGGTAGGGGATAGAGAGTAACCTTCTTTGGCTCCTTTATTAGAATTAATTTCTTCTAACCAGCCCTTAGTGTTTCTAAACTTGGAAATAAATTTCTCCTATAGACTTAATGCAACATCTCTTAACTCTAAAGCGACTTTAATATCTTCTAAAATATTACAAAGGTTAGTCATGGGCATAGTGTCAAAATATTTTCTAAAATCAACGAAACAACAAAGGAGATTAGTTTTATCATTATGAGACTCCTCTATAATGATACTAAATGTAACAAGGTGGTCTATAGTTGAATGGTATCCTCTAAACCGATCTTGACCTTTATCTCTTTTTCCATTTCTTTCTAGCCATGTACTAATCTTCTTTTCCAAAATACTTCCATATATCTTAGCTAAAATGGGGATAATCATAATGTTCTTACAATAAGAGGATTGATTTTATCCCCACTTTTAAAAATAGGTACAATGAGGCTTTGAGTCCAAGGTTTTGGGAAACCTTGTTGGATAGCTAAATTGAAGAGATGATGTATGTGAGGGATGAGGATAGGTCCTCCACATTTTAATATTTCATATTGGTAACCTTCAATGTCCTTAGATTTTCCTTTTGAGAGCCACTTAACCCCAAACTTAGTGTCTTCTATAGAAAACACTTCATCCTTTGTAGAACTATTTGGAATGTTGTCCATGACATTGGGGGATTCGTAAACATTTTTAAGGTAGAAATTCCAACTCTTCAAGAAAATCATATTATTCTCTTTATTTTTAAGAGTTATAATTTTCCTGCAGAATTTCTTAGGATCCATTTTAAATAGGTGCAAAAACATCTCTTTCCTTCTCTTTATATAATATTATTTTTCCTCTTAATTAAGGTTTTATATCTATTTATCTTATCATATTTTAATGACGCACTGGAAGCATCCCTAATGGATATATCATACCAAGGGTTAGTTGTACTATTTTTCTTTTTACATGGCACCTTAATAGATAATGTTTTAATGGAAGTAGGGACGATTGTTGTAAAATTTTGATAGTGAGCTTCAATATTGTTTTGATAGGTTAATATATTTAAAGAATTACTTAAGTAATTTAAGAAAATATCAACTTTATGTATGTCAAAAAGTAAGTGCCTTCGGTTATCATAGTTTTCTTCAATGTAGTTGTTGTGCATGGAAAAGTTCAGATTTAGGGTCAAAGGTCGAGTAAGGTTTGTGGTCATCTAGAAGATCAAATTTTATTGTTTGGTTGTATATTGGTATATCTCATATTACATAATAAATGGAACTACTACTTAACCCATTGATACAATTCATCCCATTAGATTTTGGCCATTTCTTTAGATGATCACAAATTATTAAATCTTGAGAAATACAGAGCTTGATTAGTTCAGTACCAAACAAATTCTCGATTATCTCTTCATGGTTTCTTCTATATCTATTAACTAAAACAAGGTCCACATCTAGCCATAGAGGATTAGGATTGAAATCATTAGTCAAAATAATACCTTGATTAATTGTGGTTCTAGCATTAAAGTCTCCTAACAAGAGGATACTACCTTCATTTTTCATATTGTAGATATATTTCTCTAAGATTTTGCAGGGACAATTCTTATGTAGATTGGTTTTGGTATAAAAAGTAGAGGTAATAGGTGTGAAATAACATATTTCTATATAAATATTCTTAGAATTAATATATGATATCTCCATCCATATGTGTTGATTGAGAGGATTCTTCTTATGAAGTCGAATGTGAGGAGAGATGTTCATTTTTATGTAAGAAGATATGTCTTTAACCCCTATACGAGAGGAATTCTTGTTCCATGTTTACCACAAAAAAAAATCCTTCTATATTAAAATACTTATATTCTTCACGCTCATAAGTTTCAACCAAGAAAATTTTGTCAATGTGACTTGAGATCCAACTTAGTATAGGATCTTTACTCCATGGAAAACCATGGTAGTTCCAAGAGAGGATATGGAGTGTCTCATCCTGCTCTTGTGAGCACATGTTATCGTCTTATGGATTCCTATGATGATGTTGATGGATTATGATTCGATGTTATTGATATATACGTATTGGAATATGTTACTAATGAGTTTTCCCTGAGTGTATAGGACACTTAACAGATTGTGGATGTCAATGGCATCAATGGACCTCCTTGGACTCTGGATTGAGTCAAGGAGTGGATTGTATGGGTTTGAGTATTTCATTTATGCATATGTGACATATGATTGATTATATTATGATGTTGTATATGGATCATCGACAATGTTTCGTTGATGGATGTAGGATGATGATTGCTCACTAATCTGACTCACATAACCAATAAAGGGGCCATGCACATAGACTCGATATTGAGGGAGAGGTGTGGAAGAGTCCCTGTCACGGCCTACTAGGACTCTCGTTGTGGCTCGAACTCTAGGTCCATGATGCCATGAGGGCATCCTGAGACAGTCACTCATGAATATTTCTAAGGGGCGCACAATAAGGCAGGGTCCTTATTGCTTAGAAGCCCTTAGTCTCTCACAAGATTGCTCGAATAGAGTGTTGACTCCAGGGGTTGGACAACTACCAAAACCAGTCAAAGGCGAGTGGCACTCTTAGAGCATGTAGTACGTCTTGAAGGGCATGTCACGTAAAGAAAATTTGATTCAATTAATCTAGGTGGCCTAAAAAACCCTGAGCGGATAATTAAACCTTGTAAAATCTTGAGCACTATCAGATTAATTAATTAAAGTATGAACATAGTAATTGTAAACCCCACATGAATTCTAAGCCTATTCAAACTTTAATCCTAATCCTATGTTCTTGTAGGAGGCTAACTCTAAATTATTAACTAAATTAAATAAATTAAATGAAAAGGGAATGAAGTAAAACAAGTTAAGAATATTAAAGGGGGTGAATTATATTTAAAGATTGGCATAAGGCACATGTGTGCAAGAAAATGAAAAAGGGGGCTTTTTAAATAAGAAAGAAACAAAGAGGACAGAATGTGTATGCATAGAAAGGGATCTAGAGTCTAGTTAACACTAGTCTTACTAAAGAAGAATCATGTTTTAACTCAACTCATATTTAGTAAGGCGTCAGTCAATAATTGGGAATAAGGATAATAAAGAGACAACTATGAGTGATTTAAGGAGCACTTTTAGGAAAGGTGGGGGAAATTGTCTTTAATTAAAATATATGGAGTAACTTACTTGTGCAAATTGGGGAAAGGGTGACAAGTGTAAGAGTGGAATAATTCTAAATTATTTAAATAAAAAGATAATTAATTGTGCAAGTGGAAATTGTCATGGAGAAATTATATAAAACAAATCGCCTAGATAAGAAATGGATCACACTTGTGATGGGTAAGGTTATGCTACATAATTTTTGACTTGTTTTACTTGTGAGAGTTGGGATACCCAGCTTGAAAGAGAGTGGTGGCTTTATCTTGTGAGGCAAGCTGGGAGCTAGAGTAATTTTTTTTGTTTGTGTGTGTGTGGCTCCTTTGTGGCTCGGGGAGATAAGAGGGAAGAAGAGTACACCTAGCATTGGCTGGAAGGTATCGGTCCAATCTTTTCAATTAGCAAACGGGAGAAGGGATCTTGCACAAGAACTTATAATGAAGTCACTTCAAGCTTTGTGGGTTATGTTATTTTTCTATTTTTTTTTATAGAGATTGTAGCGGATCTAGTTGAATGAACGTTATGTGATGGGAATACAAATTTCATTGATTGTTATAGTTATTAAGAGGCCTTATTGGCCCAATCTAAATTTAGGTTATTGTATCCGCTGTGGACACCTATGGTTTCACATAGTGTTGTAGTTTTATTTATAAAACATAGTCCAAGATTGGTCAACCCTTAGTGTTAATGTGAATGCAAGGATGAATTTGTAATATATTGTTATTTCTTTACCAAGAGCATGAGATCATGGGAGAAACTTGCCATTCAACCGGTGTAATGAGTGATGGTTTCAATGGGCTACTGACCTTGCGGGAATTGTGGCTTCGATGGAAATTTCTCCTCGATATAAGGTCTGACTGTACCAAACTTTCAATTTTTGAAACCTATGCCTATCTTCAAACCCCGTTTGTTTTATGCATGTGCAAACAAAACTTCGTTGGAACGAAGGTGGGTGTGATTGTGGTTAGCGTATCCTTACCTGTAACGACTTGAAAGCCATGCCAAGCGCGGATCTGATGCTATCTGTCACGGGACTCTGCAATTCCTTGCCAAGTGTCTCGATTTTAATCTTAACCTGTCGATTCGATAGGAGTTGGTTCCATTAGTGCTGCATAGTATTGCTACGTGGGTGAAATTAAATCTTCTGGTTGCGCCTGGGAGCTTGAATGTCCTGCAAGTCGGGGTTCCATTGCATGGCGTTTTCCTACCTATTTAAACCATAGAGGATTGTGATCTATACCCCCGACCTCTGTTGCGTTTTGCACCATTAATGGATGTCCGTGGACCATTCCCTTGGGATCTTATGTGAGTGTGCTTCCTCGTGAGTTTGGTGTGTGTGAAGAGTTGAACCGAAGGCCCTTGGCCTCAAATCCTCCTTAGAATCAGTTTTTGGGGGGACTTGCTTCCAGGTAGTATCGTCAGAGCTTAACTCGCCCAGAGTTCATGAACTCAATGCTCCCTGCTCACTCTACCTCTCGCATTTTGAAACCCTCACATTCTTAGTAGGATCGAGATGAGTAGCTGGGATGCTTCCCGATTCAGGAGTTTTATTTGATTTAAAAACTGAAAATTTCACACCTTGTAAGCCCTTGAGTGTTGAAGCTCGTTGTTGTTTTGTGATGGTAACCGCTGGGAATATTTACCATTCCGGGATTTCCACCTGCTCGTTGTACATTTTACCTTAGCCTTACGACAAGGATTGAATTCCTGCATTTTTTTAAGCTTGACACGTCAAATACTTGTGCGTTGTGTATTAATTAGTAAGTTCGAATGTTAACTATGCCCAATATATTTATGCACATTGTACATTAATGGTGAGCTTGACTTCTGGTCTGAGAGTTATGGTTCTCTTACGGTATATGCTATTAAATTTCACTTACAAGTGGTCTACAGTTTAACCAGAGCCACTTAGGATAGCACATATTCCACGCTAGTTTTAGATAGTGTTTTCTCCAACCATATTATTCTAGTTTCAACACAATGTCAATTATATATTTAACACAGTACTGACTTCAACAAAGCAATTTTGACCTACAAAAACTATTATTTCAATGCATAATCAAAATATTGAAATCCCACAACACAATTTCAACCAACTGAGCATTATCAGATTTAATGTTTTAATAAAATATAAAAGCCAATGAATAGTTCAGTTAACTATATTATTGTTGGATTTAATGCATAATAAATTATATGTATGCCAATCAAGAAAATTCAACTTGTTTTACCATTGTTCGGAGCATCACACATACAATAGGTATATGCCTATTTACTTAGTTCTATTCAATGCATGAATAGGATGTATATGCCAAAGTTCTTGGCCTAGCCCT
>SNQJ01S0168506.1:9323-19423 GCA_010110895.2 Picea sitchensis | reverse complement strand
TGTGGCGTATTGATGATGTGGCACCGTTTGGTTGGATGTTCGTTGACCAGTGATGTGTTGACACATGTCATTTACAGTGAATAAAGTTTGGACACGTGGCCCAACCCATTGGCGCCATGTGTCACTATCCGACTGGTTTATATGGTTGGTTGATTTGTGTAAAATGTTTTGGGTCCGCAGGGTTCGACCCCGGGACCTCCCCCTCTATGCAAAGGCTTAACAAACATTCGCTAGCCAACTGTCCGTTACATGATTCTTGTTTGAAAGGCGGGAAATATTGTATTAAAATTTGCATTTGTTTATGTTGGAAAGGGGGGTCGGGCCGGGGCTTAGCCCCGACCCGTGGCTATATGGAAACATATATGACTGTAGCATAAAACCTTTCGGCGCGCATTTTTTTGTTGTAATATATTGTATTACAACTATATTGTATGTTATATGATATAACCATTGTTTTAAAAGCGCGGGGGTTTAACATTATAAACCACAAATTTTAACATTGTGTTATATTTGCACGGTTGCGCGCGTGGTTGTAACTTGCACGGGAAGTTGCAATCTATTGCACGGTTTTGCAAACGGTCAAATGACTTTTATGCCGAGCCTATGGTCGCGTGGGTTATATGACCAAGTGCCGAGGCGGTTAAGGGCTGGAGGCGCTCTAACCGTTCTACGGTTTGTATCGGTGCGCGGTTGCGTATGGGTCTTGGTTTTTCCGCTTAAATGAGCATGTGTGCCAGGTTTGGAGAACAAGGGTGCAGATTGTAGAACCAGAGACAGCAAAGAAGAAGGGGAGACTTCAAGGAGGCTATCTTCTTCATTTTTCGACCGTTTCAGGTGCTGAAAGAGCCCAGACAGGGGTTTTGGGACTTTGCAGAGCCATTGAAGCAGTCAGTTTGTCATTTTGAGCACTGTAAGACATGGTTTTGAGCACTTTGAGAAATTTAATAATAATGATCCATTGGAAGTTGGACCAGGAGATGTAGCCCGGAGTGGGGTGAACTCCTTTATCAAGTTGTTGTGTTTATGTCTGATGTTCAATGATTTATTATGCTGTCTATGTGTATATTTGCATAAGTAATCCTTTATTATGTGTTGCAAATTGATCCAGTTTCTTTAAAAACACATAACAATTTCACTTGCAATATTTATTCAAGTTTCAAGTCTTCTTCAATTTTAGATCATTAGGACACTTAGGACTCGCAGCTGTGAGAAAATATGGACACAAGCCAAGCATATCAGACATGCAGGCCTCAAATCATGGATGGACTACACTAGCGATCTCTATATCCAATAATTCAATGGATTCTCTTCAACAATTTGTCTTCCTTTCCCAAGCCAAGACACGAATGAGGAAATATGAGGGGGTGACATAAATGAATGGATTGAAGTCTCCATAAGAGGTGTGAAATAGTGAAAAATTGTGTGAATGAATGTGTGAGGGAAGAGTGAAAATACCAGTAGCATAACGAGGATAAGAAACGATAGTGAGAGAGAACGAGCCCCCCTAATAGGCTATGGACGAGGGGGATCAAGAACCTCTTGGACTTCCCCCAATAACCTCATGTAATTGTTATTCTCCATCAATAAAAATGGAGAATAAAATATAAAATAAAATGCTTAGCCCCTCAAGCCCCCTCTCTTGTGGTATCATGCCCTCCCTTTAACTCTAGTCCTTGTTTGTCTAGCATCCAATGATGTATTTATTATTAATAATTATAAAAAAATTACGTTTCTTGGAAACACTATAATTTTAATAATTGGTTGGGAACCCTTGCCTCTCAACAGTGTAACAATACATTATTTAATATGGTTCTCAAAACCCGCGTTGTTACATCGCCTCCCCCTTATTTTGGCATTGTCCTCGGTGCATATACAAACATGAATCAAAATTCCAAAATTTATTCAAAATGTTATGGGTACTATGACTGCATGCCATCTTCATGCTTCTAAGTATCTTCTTCAGGACCATAGCAAGTCCATTGGACTTTTACGAGCTATATAACTCGATTGTGGAGCATTTTGAATTTTTTTCAAATATTCGCACTAGTTGGATCTGAATGTCTCCCTCTGTCTCTACCTGAATCATATGTCAATCAATAACATGGTTAGGATTATGTACATATTTATTTAGAAAAGAGACATGAAATACATTATGCGCATTCATGGAAACAGGCAATGCAAGAATGTATGCAACTGGCCCTATTATGTCCAATATCTCAAATGGACAATAGAATCTGGCTACCAACTTTGTATAGCTACCCAACTTCAAAGAGATATTCTTGGGATTTACTTTCAAAATCGTATTCTCCCCCAATTTGAATTCTCTTACTGTCCTATTCTTGTCTGCATAAACTTTCTTTCTATCATGAGCTTCCTTTAAATTCTGCTTAATCTTAACCATATGATCTTCCATTTCCTTGAGAAAATATGGCCCATGTACCACTGTATTTGTTGGGTTGTCCCATCTTAATGGAGTAATGCATTTTCTACCATACAAGGCTTCAAATGGGATCATATTCAATGAAGCTTCATTATCAATATTATAGGAAAACTCAACCAATTGCAAGTAATATTCCCACATAAATGGCTTATCCATCACATACATTCTCAACATGTCTTCAATTACTTGGTTGACCCTTTTTGTCTTCCCATCTGACTGTATATGGTATGTTGTGCTAAAATTCAGATTTTTACCAAATCCTTTAAAAAATCCATTCCAAAAATTCAAAGTAAACTTCATGTCTTTGTCGGAGACAATTGTCCTAGGTATCCTATGCAACATAGCAATTTCCTTCATGTAAATTTATGCAATATTTGTTGTTGCATGAGTTGTTTTCATAGGAACAAAATGAGCATCCTTTGTCAATTTATCAACCACTACCATGATTGAATCGCCTTGCCTCGATGTCCTGGGAAATTTAGTTATAAAGTCAACTTTTATCACTTCCCATTTCTTCTATGTAATTGGTAATGGTTGTAGAAAACACGTTGGGTGTATATGCTCAACCTTCACTCTATGACATTCCATACACCTGGCAATGTAATCAACGCCATCCTTCTTCATCCCCAACCAAAAGAATTGGCTTCTTACTGAAGTATTTTTTTTCTGGTAACGGGGATGTCCAACACATGGGACATTATGCATTTCTTTTAATACAAACTTCCTAAGTTCTCTGGAACTAGGAACATAAATTCTATTTTTATGCATAAGTAATATATCATCCTTTATCTCATACTCTTTCATTTTATGTTGTACATTCTCTTGCCGCAATATTTCCTTTACCTGTAGGAAATGCTGATCTGTAACAACAAAATCTCAAATACTGCTCTTCAAGTCTCACTGATCCATACTGACAATTGTAGCATGCATGAGATGTACTCTTATACTAAGTGCATTGTAAACTTTATTTTTTTTCCTTTGATATGCTTGATATCAAAGTTGTACTCACTTAAAAACTCCAACCATCTTGTTTTCCTAGCATTCAAAGTTGGTTGTTCAAAAATATACTTCAGACCATTGTGGTATGTTCTTAATTCAAATCTCTTCCCCATGAGATAATGCCTCCACATATGCAATGTGTGAACAATGGAAGTTATCTTCAATTCATGTGTGGCATAGTTCCTCTCATGTTCCTTAATCTTTCTGGAATCATAGAAATGACATGTCGATTTTGAGTGAGGACTCCACCAAGTCTTTCCTTGCATGCATCTATGCATACCACAAAATTTTCATTTAGGTCAGCAATATTTAACGCAGCTCCACTAGTGAGTAACTCTTTCAACAAGTTAAACTTCTCTTCACATTCAGATGTCCATTAAAATTTAATTCCATTCTTTTGCAAAGAAGTGATGGGATGAGCAATCTTAGAGAACCTGACTATAAACCTTTTGTAGTAACTAGCTAATCCCATAAAATATCTAACTTCTGAAATATTCCTAGGTGTTGGCCATCCTCTAATGGATTCAATCTTTTTGGGATCCACTACTATTGTAACAACCCCTCTATTACGACTAGGAAAAAGAGAATTATTTTTTTTCTTTTAAATCATTAGGAACTTGTGTCAACACCTAATTCAACAACCCATAATCAACGACATCGATATTAAAGGTATTACAAGTGTCTCATCGTCATAATCTAATAACATTGCAACTGAAGCATCAACATATTTAGTAATGGCATATGATCAACACATCATCATAGTTAAATAAAGACACAAAAACAAAAGCATCATGAATGGTGACACAAGATCAACTCATCAACATCAACTCGAATCATAAATAATTTTAATCGCTCAACTCATCACATAAACATAATCATTAGATAACAAAAGGATAACATGAGATAACATAATGATAACATAAGGATCATAAATATAACATAAGAAATACATAAAGAAACTACGCACCCAACATACCATACAAGGTTAGGACCTCTAGGACACATAAGCAACACTCGAGCCCAGGACCCAATTGAATTTGATCATTTAAGGTCTCAGGGCTGGAGACTATTCCGAGGAACAAGGAGGTGTCTAAATCCCAATAAACTAATCACATATCATATCTCTATACTAGACCATCAATCACACATCAACATAGTTTCACTATCACAAGAGTAAGATAGTTACTTATTCAACAAGTATCAACATTCTTTCGTGGCACAATAATACAATTAATTAATCATGTACACATCAACAATAAATGACGCAAGAGAAAAAAAAAAGTTAATTTTTTCATGCGTGAACATACTAATGGTGCAAAAGTATTCTCAAACTTATTTCATGGTGCAAAGGAGTCTAACTACTTAACTATTTTGACATCAACATTGCAATCATGGTGCAAGTAATCTAACCACATTAAAGTTCAAGGTGCAAGAGAATCATTAGGTTTATTCCATGTCACAGAAGTAAACAAATTTGAAACCAATCATACTATAACCTAATTAACATTATTAATGGCGCACAAGTAATCTAAGTACTTAATTAATCACACTCAACACTAATTCAATGGTGCAAGAAAATATATTTATTCACCTAGTTCATTTCATGCACAAATAATCTAATAACATTAAGTTCAAGGCACAAGTAAACTAAACTCCAGGAATCATACATCTACATGATCAGGGGCACGAAGAGATCTAAGTACCTAATCACATTTGATTACAAAACATAATGTGACATAACCATTCATGAATGTAGGAATTCAACCAATATGAATTTCATAATCTGACATAACCATTGAGGAACATCACACTCAAACATATCCATTGTCAATCATAACCAACCATCAACAACCAAATTAAACCAAATTCAATGCAACATAACCATTGATGAATGTAATAATGGAAATTACCATTGACAAGTGTAGCAATTTGAAATAATTTTTTGAAGGTGAATGCCTCAATGTGACATAACCATTGATGAACATCTCAACCCAACATAACCATTAAGATGTCACGACCCTATAAAACCCTTCATGAATGTTTCAATATGGAAAATCCCTTCATGAACATTGTAATGTGGCATCACATTTGTTGAATGTCACAATATTACATATCCATTGATATGGGAAGATAAATTTCACAATTCTAAATAACCATTCAGTAGTGAAACAATTTGACATAAACAACCATCCTTAACCAATGTCAACCATTGATAACAACTTTTATGATTGTCTCAATGTGACATTGACTTTGATAAACTATGCAAAAAAAACCTTGATGAATGTCACAACACGACAAAACCCTTGATGGATGTCACAATACAACATTAACTTGGATAAACTCATAAATATAAATAATATTTTTAAACCATTAACCTTGGCCAATCACAATCAAACACCATAGTGAATCATAATGAACAATGGCCAACCAAATTCATCTAACATTAGAGTGGCATAGCCCTGATGACCATCACAATGCAACATTACCATTTGGGATTAGGAAATTCAATGAATATTAGTGTTGCAATTTAACATAACTATTGAGGAATTTGAGTTATGGCCAACCTAAGTAAAAAAAACTCAATGCAACATGATGAATAAATATTTATGGATGTAGCAATTTAACATATATTAAGGCAATTAATGTCACAATTTGACATAACCATTGAATAATGTCACAAGCTAACATAACCTTTGATGAATATTGAAATGTGATAAAACCCTTAATGATCGTCACACTGTGAGATCACATTTGGTTAATGTCAAATTGAAAAAAAAACCTTAATGAACATTGTAATGTGACATGAAATTTTATGAATGTTCCAATGTGACATAGCCATTGATGCAACCATATGAAAGTCACAATCTAAAATAAGAATTAAGGAATGTCACAATCCAAAATAACAATTTTGGAACATGTATTACAACTTAACCCAGGTAAAATGTTGCAATGTGAAAACAAACTTGATGAATGTCACAATGCAACATCACCTTTGATAAACTCTACAATGTGACATAACTATTAATAACATTATTAAACCATTATCCTTTCCCAACCACAAGAAAATACCATAGTGAATCATAATGAACAATGACAAACCAAAGTCAACCTTAGGGTGACATAGCGCTAATGATTGTCGCAATGCAACATGACCATTTGGGATTGGGAATGTCAATGAAGATGAATGTTGCAAATTAATACAACTATTTAGGAATGTGAACTATGTCGAACAAAATTCAACAAAGCACAATGCAACATTACCCTTGATAAGCGTTGCAATACAAGACATATATTAATGAATGTAGCAATTTAACATAAAGTAAGACAAAATGAATGTCTCAATTTTACATAACCATTGAAGGATGTCATAAACTATCATAACCGTGGATGAACATTGAAATGAAATAAAACCCTTAATGAACATCACAACGTGACATCACATTTGATGAATTTCATGTTGTGACAAAACCTTTAAAGGGAATTTCAATGTGACATGACATTTGATGAACATCACAACATGGTGTAGCCATTAACGCCACAATAAGAATGTCGCAATATAAAGTAACCATTAATAAATGTCGCAATACAACATAACCATGTTGGAAAATTGCAATCTAGCATAACCCAAGAAAATGTGGAAATGTGACAAAACTCTTATTGTAACATCTCCTAAAACACCATTTTTTTTTTAAATATTTTCATTGGTAAGTGCATATTTGTATAGTTACTCTTAACATATGGTTTATTGTCGTTCCATACATAAAATTATTTGATAGAGTTATCTAATTTTCATGGTTGATCATGACAGGATAATGAAATCAATCATGTTCATTATCATATATCATATATGTCATCATATTGATCATTGAATTATTATGGGTCCTATTAACCATCCACATAAAGGAACCTTCCTTTTCCAAATCTCTCTAGTATACATTTATTCCTATTGTAACCTTGTCTCACTTGTCTTTAGACTTGTAATTGGTTTCTTTACTTTGCAGAGATAATTTTTAGTTCCAAAACTTAAAAACAAATTGTTATCTACTAATATATTTGGTAATATATTTTCCTTTTACTTTTATTAAAACTCTTATTCTCTCCATATTCAAAGAAATTAATGTCATTTGAAAACTATGTATTAATTACCAATAGTTTAATCAACCCAATTCAACGGTTCATGTACATAATGATTATGGATTTTATTTTATTTAAATAAAACGTGGAATATGTACAAAGGTGAAATTAATTTGGCAAAGTTTATAAAACAAATCCATTACACTAAATTTTCAAATTGTTTATACATCTATGTTACCTAGGCTTTGGCCTTAGGGTTTGTATGACTATGATCCTAGCTCTCTAGAACTTAGGATCCTCCTAAATCTCTTTGTTATCAAGATAAACCCCAGATTTAATTGCAAAGGGAAACATATACATCAAATATTATCAAGGACTCGTACTCATTCAATGTTAAACTTCGACTCATATTGAGTTATTCCATAACAATACGTCACGTAGGTGGCGCCATTATTTTTTTTTATGGTACTTCACCTAATCAGTACTCGACTCTTTATTCATTTTGGTTTGCGAGATTATTCCATTAGTACTCGACTCTTTATGATCTGCTTGTTGACCATAGGGTTTCAAATTCTCTTTGTTAGTTAATTACCATCACATTGCAACATAACCATTTGGGATTGGGAAATTCAATGAAGATAAGTGTTTCAATTTAACATAACTATTGAGGAATTTAAGTTATGGCCAACCTAAGTAAAAAAACTCAATGCAACATGATGAATAAATATTAAAGAATATAGAAATTTAACATAAAGTAAGCCAATGAATGTCACAATTTGAGATAACCATTGAATAATGTCAAAACCTAGAATAACCTTTGATAAATTTTGAAATGTGATAAAACCCTTAATGAGCGTCACACTGTGAGATCAAATTTGGTTAATGTCAAATTGCAATAAAAACCTTAATGAACATTGTAATGTGATATGAAATTTGATGAACGCCCCAATGTGACATAGCCATTGACGCAACCATATGAATGTCACAATCTAAAATAAGAATTAAGGAATGTCACAATCCAAAATAACAATTTTGGAACGTTGTATTAAAACGTAACCCAAG
This sequence comes from Picea sitchensis, assembly GCA_010110895.2. Classification (NCBI taxonomy): domain Eukaryota; kingdom Viridiplantae; phylum Streptophyta; class Pinopsida; order Pinales; family Pinaceae; genus Picea; species Picea sitchensis. The sequence continues at coordinate 10,848 of SNQJ01S0168506.1, read as the reverse complement.
AAAAATGTTGCAATGAGAAAACAACCTTGATGAATGTCACAATGCAACATCACCTTTGATAAACTCTACAATGTGACATAACTATTAATAACATTATTAAACCATTAACCTTTCCCGTCCACAAGAAAACACCATAGTGAATCATAATGAACAACAACAAACCAAAGTCAACATTAGGGTGACATAACCCTAATGATTGTTGCAATGCAACATAACCATTTGGGATTGGAAAAGTCAATGAATATGAATGTTTCAAATTAACGCAACTACTTAGGAATGTGAATTATGTTGAAAAAAAGTCAACAAAACTCAATGAAACATTACCCTTCATAAACGTTGCAATACAAGACAAATATTAACGAAGGTAGAAATTTAACATAAAGTAAGACAAAATGAATGTCTCAATTTTACATAACCATTGAAGGATGTCACAGACTATCATAACCATGGAAGAACATTGAAATGAAATAAAAACATTAATGAACATCACAAAGTGACATCACATTTGATGAATGTCACGTTGTGACAAAACCTTTAATGAGAATTTCAATATGACATGACATTTGATGAATGTCACAAAATGACATAGCCATTAACGCCACAGTATGAATGTTGCAATATAAAGTAACCATTAATAAATGTTGCAATATAACATAACCATGTTTGTAACATCCTGCTCTTGCACGCACTGAGCAACCTTATTCTTTAAGGACACTTGCTTGCAAGTGATCCGAATTATTATACTATTGGCCGTTGATTATGATTATGAGACATTATGGATGTGATTATATGTTATTTTGTGTATTTACATAGACAGGTGCTATTGTCTGGGTTCTCCTAAGTGTGTAGGACATGGGACCTCGAGGATGCAGAGGCTTCGATGAAACCCCTTGGACTCTGGATCGAGTCAGGGAGTAGACTATTGGGGTTTTATTTTTGTTGATATGACATATGCACATCTGATTAGATAGTATGATGATTGATTTTATTTCTGACATGATTCATTGATGATGCAGGCTGACAATAGCTTGCCGACCAGACTCACATGTAGAGTAGAGGGGTCATGCATGACAACCAGAGACATTGAGGGAGAGGTGTGGACAACAGCCCTGCCACAGCCAACCAACACTCTGGCGGTGGCTCAATCAATAGGTTAACGATTACCAAGTTAGAGAAAATCCACGATGTCGTGAGGGAATATTGTGACAGTCGCTCCTAACGATCCTAAGGGGCACGCAATAAGGAAGAGGCCTTTTTCCTTAGAGGCCCTTAGTCTCCCATGTAACACCCCTCCTGGTTACGACAACAACTCCGCAAACAGGTGCAATTTTTTTTTTGTTTGTTTAAAGTGTGTGCGCACATGTAGAAGAAACAACCCCCTCGACCCTATGTCACCACTTGAACCAACAAGATGCAAGTAAGACGAACACAATCAAGATGACCTGACATATCACAGTGACAACAAAAATAAACGCCCTGGACATAAGGTGGGAAACTAGCAGCTGTAAGCAGAAAAAGACACCAG
>SNQJ01S0168503.1:39047-50394 GCA_010110895.2 Picea sitchensis | reverse complement strand
AAATGACCTTCTAGCAAATTTAACCATTTTTCTAAGGCATCTCCATCTATCTGTCCTTCAAATATGGGAATATAAAATTAACCTGTACCTTGAAAGGTGAGGTGCCTCCAAAGTGGTTACTTGATGAAGACATGGATGTTGTTATCAACAGGTGTTGAAGGATGTGGGAAAAATTCTCCATCATTTCACCCCTCTATCACATGAGATATTGCTCAAGAAACAGATTAATAGAATTGTCTACTCTATCATTTTTCTTTTCTTCCTCCATGGAGGGTTTCTTGGGCATGCGAAAGAGATTTTCTTCAAAAGAGACAAGCTCGAGACCAAACTTTCTAAACTCGGACCTCATTAGGGACATGCACTAAAAAACGATCAAGAGCAGCCTGATTTGATACCACTGATCCATATTATTTTTGACACGAAATGAGAGAAAAGATATAATAAATAAATGTACAGAGATATCTCGAATATCCATTAATATAACAAAAAATTATCAGATATGAAACCATAAACACAGAGATGCAGTAATACACAATTTTCTATTAATGAGTGAAAATGTACAAAGACTGTAAAAGTACAAAGTGAAAGACTCGCTAGAATGGTGGAATATTATCTCTGAGAAGAGATTGTTACAAGAGAATCCCCCTACAGACAAGTGGATTTCCTCTTGGATACTAGACCCCTATAACCAAGACGGAAAGGTGCAAATGTTGAACACTGACATTCCTTCTAATGAAGCTAAAATAGTTAAGGAATAAGAAGAAAGAAATATAAATACCTCTAATAACATTTGTCCTTGCTCGATCCAGGCTGATCTTGATCTCCAAGTCTTTCAAAAGGTCCTACAATCGAAGGAACAACAACAACAAAACATGCTTCCTATTCCTACCATGATTAGCTTCAAAATAGATCCATCAAAAAGAACAAATTCATGAAACATACACGATTTTGAAGGAAACTAGCCAAGCACATATATATATTAATGAAAACAAAGCAAAGTACTTACAACCATAGATGTATATGCAACAACTTCAGAAATCTCTCTTTGTCCAGACCCTTGCTCAAAATTTGCATGATCAGAATGATTGTAACTTTTACTGATAAATCTCCCTTATGAGATCATAAGTTTGATGCCTTCATTGTCTCTCCTTTTCACCATGAAGAAGCCTCCTTATATAACCTTGGAGAGTCCTAACCACCTTAAATATCCTTTAGATAGGTTGAGGATATTTTTCCATAAGTTTTGGATCCTCCCTAAGATCCAGCCTTGACCTCAGATTCAAATCCAACGAACTCCAGAGATGAGGGGGATTTATCCATGATTTTCCTCAACAGTCCAAAATTATCTTAAACAGGCCATCACTCCCTCAAAATGGGGCACAAAGTGTTGTAACACTGCCCCAAAGGAGGGAGGGAGTGATGGCACTCCCTAACAGTGGCTAGGGGAGCATTAACCTCCAAAAATGATGTTTGAGTGGTTTTTTCCATGGCAAAATCTTTGTACTCTTTGTCAAGTGATTTCTCCTTCTTAAACTAGACTTTGAAGGTGTCTTAAGTGTTCTTGTAATGTCATTCGAGACACGACATAGGAAGGATGACAACATGATGTTTGCGACACTTGCGACAACTTATGGCTAAAATGAGACACTTGCGACATTGGTAAAGACAACAATAGGTCATCATTGGAGTGAGTAATTTTGATGTGTAACATATTTCCCCCCAAAGTGCGAAGTTAGAAGACATGATGACTGAAGTACTTTGTAGACTTTTTCAAGCAAGGGTATGGATGCAAAGAACCTGGTAGAAGTTACACACAACCATCAAACAAATGTTATGACATCTTTCAAACCCAAGGCAAGCATACCTATGCTTGGGTGATAAAGACTTGCAAGGTATGGCCGCCATAAGATACACTGTGGATCCATAATTATATTAAAAAAGAGTATATCCACCAAATATACAATGTGGATCTATACTTCCATGACATGAATTGATCATAGCCACGAAAAATACACGGTGGATCTATGAGACAACAAGATATAGCCACAAACTAATACAAAGTGGATCTATGTAACAATATATGTGTCAATCTTCAAGAGAAACTCTGTCACAACCTAGGAAAAGTACATATCAGAGTGATCACTCAACCTAGGGTCTTCTTACCAATCTCGATGTGGTATGAGTCTAACCATGTGAATAGATGTTCTGATGTTGAACATGGAAGATACCACTTGATTATCGGTCGATGAGGTAAACCGTTAATAGGTGAGAGGGAAACCACCATTGATGTCAATGATTCCCAAGGTACCCTAGTACATTACAACGAATGTGAATAAGTGAGATGAATTCGAGCATTCATGGAATCATCCGATTAGAGGTCAATGATGTAAACCCATTGTCGGACGTGAGGAGGCCTACCATTGAGGCATGCAGGTCCCAAAGTACTAACTAGTTTCTAGGTCTAGTTCTCGGATAATGTGCTGAAGTCGATAAGAATAGACTCGTCGCAGGAGGGCCTTGATGTATCCCCCATCAATGACAAAAAACTGATACATAGATGTGAATTGGTAGATCAAATGAACATGGACTAACACATGTATTGAAACACGATATTTGTGATGGTTGACGCTCGAGGAAGATACTTCCCTTGAACACTGAGGCACAACAACAGAAACATGACATGGACCAAAATACGATGATGTAGTGGATACTATGCGTTTCGTTGGGTGATCCAAAGGAGTAAAGAAACTCAGAGGATTGGTTCAGTGTAGAGGTTCAATGGATTAAAATGTATGGAAAGACAAGGTGTTGTTTTGAAGGGCGACCGTAAGAGTGACCTGTAATGTTCCCAAAAACTGCTTGGCTTGCATCCTTCAATTTTTCCCCCCATCCAGATAGACGAGTACCTCTTTTTTTATTTAACGAGCTCAAGGAGGATAAAACATGCTTGATATAACTCACCTTCAGTAAGTCCCTCTTAATTTTTTTAACAAACTAGAAGAAGTAAGGGTTTCGTCCCATATGGGCCCTTCAATGTATAATTTTGTTTAATGAGTCTAGAGAAGGTAAACTCGATGATTTTTCATGTTTAGAGAGTCTAAAAAGAACTTAAATATGACTCCAAGGTTTTCATTTTTTGTAATTTAAGTCTCTCGAGGATGAAAAAATGATAAACTACCACTCGAAAGATGCCCTTTCAAACCTTTTAATGAGTGTGAAATGAAGCAAGATCACTCGACAATATTTTCATGTTTAGAGAGTATGAAAAGATCTTAAAAGAGACTCTAGGGGGTTCCTTTTTCATATAATCTTTACAAGTCTGAAAAAGTGATAAAATTCTACTCAGTTACATTCTCATGTATTTGCGAGCATGAGAAAGAACAAATACTAAGCTCGGTATTGGTTTCATTTTTACACAAGCTTGAAACAAAATTAAACTATGCTTGTAAATTTCCAATGTAATTTCCAAAGGTTGGGATACCCATGGATGCTTGGTACTTTGCTCCTAGCTTGAAAATCTAGTGGCATAACTCTAGAATGATAATCAAAGGCTGGAGACATACCCCCCTAAGATTCACTTCATTTACCGACTTTGAGGTTGTCACCAATTTCTCTACTAGATGGAAAGAAAAAGGATAATGGTGGATGGAATGAAGGTTCAAACACGAGACCTAATGAAAGACTCTACTCAAAGGGAGAGGTGATTGTTTCATTTTTTAATGATATTGTGAAAGAGAAGAAAAACTATGCTTGTAACCTCTGTTTCATTTTTTAACGAGCTTGCAATAGAAAAGAAAACTATGCTCGTAACCTCTATTTCATTTTTTAACGAGCTTGCCAAAGAGAGGGAAACTATGCTAGTAACCTCTGCTTGATCATGGCTTCCAAGAGGATAATTCTCTGGAAGTAAAACACGTCAAGGGATAAAACTCGATCATGGATTCCAAGAGATCTTCAATCAATGGAAGAGAAGTACTCTCGAAGGAACACATGTCAAGGTTTTCATCAAGGGTAAGGAGATCATGCTCCAATAGCCCTACCGAAGAGATCACCATGTCAACTTTTGGATCTAAGTCATTGGAAGTTGAATTCATGGGAGACAATTCCACATAATTGACCTATGGCATGGGTGATACCGACTGTATATAACACCCGTTTAGAGAGGTCATTGGGTTGATGGTAAATTCAGGACCAATGCATGAAAGTTGATCAATAATCACCATTCTTCCATCGTGAGGGAAATATATCACATGAAAAAAAGTGGACACAATAGATTTCATGGCATAGATATAATCTCACCGAAGGAGTAAATCGATATCCAAGGGGTCTTGGACTACCATGACTTCAACAAAGACAATTTTCCCTCCCAAAGTTACAGGAAACTAAGGAAGGATCTCTAAATGGTGACTGGTTATTCTGTTAAAAGTGAACAAAGTCTAGGTAACTGACACAAGCTGAGGATAACCCAAAGCTTGCCAAGCAATAGAGGACAAAATACTAATGGAAGAACCTTCATCTATCAGTGTCTGAGGAATGGCCCGACCACAAACCTGTACTATAATCTTTAAAGTAATGTGAGAGGGAAGATGAGGTGCAGTTAGCACACCCCAATCAAAAAGTAATGCCTCATTACTTGGAGGGGGTTTCATGGGAGAAGGAGGAATTCCCCCCAACACGGTAAATTATATATCAACGAGAAAAACGTGGGCATAATCGGGTTTACTCTCTAGTGGGAGAGTAGGATCGATTGAGAACGATATCAAATCGACCACTTGGGTTTCATTTTCCAAGGGGAGAATGGGTTTGATAGGTGGAAATGGATCGACCACTTGAGTTGTACTCTCTAACCGGAGAGCGGGATTGACCAAATATGGGATCATATCAACCACTTTGTCAACTGGTTCAACTAAGGACCTGACCAAATTGACGACATTATCAACCAGACTGATTGATGAAGGGACCGAAGCAACCACTTTGGAACTTGTAAGAGGAGGAGTGGGATTGACCATGTTGGCACTCTTCAGAAGAAGGGTGGGACTAATCAATGATAGGAATAGATCATTCACTTGGGTTTCTCTTTTCGAATGAAAAGTGGGGTTGATCAATGATGAAATTGGATAAACTACTTTGGTTAGTGGTGAAACCAAGGATGAAACTAGATTGACCACTTGATCAACCAAACTGACTGGGGATGGAATTGGATTGACCATTCCATAAACTAAATATGGGTTGGGAGAAATCTTACAATAACCAGTTGGGAGTTGAAGATTTTCCAAAAGAGAAGAAGCTTCATCCATATGAGGACAAAGGTGAAAGTAATGATCACCTTCACATAACATACAAGGAAATTTGACAGTTGTCTTATTCTTACCAACCTTAACGTCACTAGTTGAAGAGGTGTCACCAGCATGACCATCAGGGGCCGATGTCGTGGAGGACCACATCTCTAAGACCTTGGGAAGACAAGAGCAATCCCTCAGAAAGTGCTCACCCTTACAAAGAATGCAAGGGAATTTGGGTTCCAGATTCTTCATTTTAATCTTGTTGACCTCATCAACACTCCCAATACAATTAACATTATATGGTTGCTTGGATCCAACATCTGATGTAGTTGGAGACTTGGTCCTTTTTAGGTTCTTCTTCTTCTTCTCTTTTTGTTTCTTCTTCTTCTTATCAACCTGAATACTTTCTTTAGATCTTTCACTAGGTGAAGAAGGAGGAAGGGAAGGAGACTTAATAGGTGAAGAAGGAGAAAAGTTGACATGAGGTTGATGTGTGGGTGGTGTACTTACATCTGAAGCATTAGGCACAGTTTAATTACTGGGAAGATTCGAGATCACCAGAGTGAGGAACAACCAAACCGATAATCTGATGGTGAGTCTCGGAAGACTCAGTGTGGCAATGTATGAAGGACCAATGTTTCCAAAAGAAGGAAAGGTGAAAGGTTCCCCAGGACACAAGGTTCCTCCATTGGTACTCTCAGGATTTGATGCCATTAACACTGACTTGACCTAAGGTCCACTAAGTAAAAAAAACAACACACACTATGAATCTAAGAAGAAAACAATCAAACAAAACTTCCCATGATGAAGCCACTAGTTGGTGATGAAATCCAACATCGCGAGATCAAAATAGGAAGGGGCGGGGATAGAGAAAGTGGATCAGTTACGTTTGTGACCTACTTAATAGACTTATGCCTTGGTGCAAGATTCCACAAAGTAATTTTGGATTTACCCTCCAAGGAGCTCTAGTGAGTTTGACCAACGTCTGTTCCAAGTATAATGAGACTTCACTTCACCATCACCTTGTGTAATGCCCTAAATATTATGGCTACTAATGTCACCAACTCCCAGTCAGCCCCTAGGTAGGTATAGTCGACAATTGAGTTCAAACGTATGGGCAGGATAACAAGTCCGAAATCCTTCAAGAGAACTGAGGACAAGTGGACCAGTAGAAATCTAGAGGACCCCAAATGGATTCGTATTTCATGAATCACCGAGACCAAATGAAGACAATTGAACCTCAAGAAGAACCCCCAATATACGATCTGACTACTATGAATGGTTAAACCATAGAGGGATAATCTCTGTAACTCTCCCGAACATGACCTCATGCATAACCACTATGTGAGAGGGGGATCCTAGAAACATTATACGACAATTTCTTACAACCAATGATGTAGATGCAAAAACTTCACCAATATCTCTTTGTCCAGACCCTTTCTCAAAAGTTCCATGATCAGAATGACTGTAACTTTCACTGATAAATCTCCCTTATGAGATCATAAGTTTGATGCCTTCAATGTCTCTCCTTTTCACCATGAAGACACCTCTTTATATATCCTTGGAGAGGCATAGCCACATTAGATATCCTTGGGATAGGTTGAGGATATTTTTCCATCAGTTGTGTATCCTCCCTAAGATCTAGCCTTGAGCTCATATTTGAATCCAACTAACTTCAGAGATGAGGGGGATTTATCCTTGATTTTCCTCAACAATCCAAAATTCTCTCAAACAGGCCAGCACTCCCTCAAAATGGGGCAGAAAGTATTGTAACACTTCCCCAAAGGAGGTTAGAGAGCATTGGCACTCCCTGACAGTGGGTAGGGGAGCGTTGGCCTCCAAAATGACATTTGAGTGGTTTTTTCCATGGTAAAATCTTTGTACTCTTTGTCAAGTAATTTATCCTTCTTAGACTAGCCTTTGAAGGTGTCTTAAGTGTTCTTGTAATGTCTTTCGAGACATGACATTGGAAATATGACAACATGATGTTTGTGACACTTGCGACAACTTATGGCTAAAATGACCATGAGGGGGAAAAAATTTAAGATTTTAAGACTAAACAATGCCAAAAACCATGCAATTTTGCTACTTCAAATGCAAACTAGTTTCACTACCAAAACGAAAGAATGAAACTATTGTCTTTGTTTGATTCTAATGTATAAAGAGAAAAAATACAAATCCTTTGATGCTCTACTACTTTCAATCATGAGAAAGAGTCCTATGAAGATGCAAAAGACACGAAGCAAAAAGGCTACAAACAAAGCATGGACTCAAGGCAATGAAGTATGAAATAAAAAGTAGAAACTTGTTCTGACAAGAAAAAAATTGAGGATTCTAAAACCAATCAAGCATTCAAGGAACACAAGAAAATGCAGAGAAGAATCCAAGAAAAGATAGGGAGAAAGAGAAATCACCCAAAATTGTCTCGACAAAACAAGTAGCTAGAAAGGGAAATTTTACATTTCTGAAATAGTTTCAAGATCCAATAAATACAATAAGGGGTGATAAGCACCAAATATAAACCTAAATAAATTCACAAACCAATCACAAAGTCTAGGTAAATACTTCTACAAAACGGGCTAAGAAAAGCTTAGCAGAAAAGGGAAAAAATCCTCCAAAAAGGAGACTAGCGCTCCCTGTCTCAAGGGTACGTAGCATTGCATCACTCCCTAAATAACTGTAGGGGAGTGCTGATGGAATATCAGCACTCTTATAATGGCCTAGGGGGGGCGTTGATCTTCCCATAACCTCAAAAAAAGAGCCAAAAATTGCAAAAAAACTCACCTAGAATGCATAAAAATTAGTGAAATTGTTAGTGAAGATGGGAGAAAGGTAATGGATCATAAATAAACAATAAAAATGATCTAAAAGGTGGTAAAATGGAAGGTACAATCCAAGGAAATACAAATCGATGACATTCCCTAGTGGAGTTGACAATTTCTGTTACAGGAGAATCCCCCTGTGGACAAGTGGATTTCCTCTTGGATACTAGACCCCTATAACCAAGACATAAAGGTGCAAATGTTGAACACTGACATTCATTATAATGAAGCTAAAAAAGTCAAGGAATAAGAAGAAAGGAATATAAATACCTTTAATAACGTTTTTCCTTTCTTAATCCAGGCTAATCTTGATCTCGATTTCTTTCGAAAGGTCCTACAATCGAAGGAACAACAACGACAAAACATACTTCCTATTCCTACCATGATTAGCTTCGAAATAGATCTATCAAAAAGAAAAAATTCGTGAAACACACATGAATTTGAAGGAAACAGACCAAGCACATATATACATATATATTAATGAAAACAAATAAAATTTCTTACAACCATAGATGTAGATGCAACATCTTCACCAAGCCCTATTTTTCCAGACCCTTTCTCAAAAGTTCCACGATTAGAATGACTGTAACTTTCACTGATAAATATCCCTTATGAGATCATAAGTTTGATTCCTTCAATGTCTCTCCTTTTCACCATGAATAAGCCCCCTTATATAGCCTTGGAGAGGAATAACAACCTTAGATATCCTTGGGATAGGTTGAGGATATTTTTCCATCAGTTGTGGATCCTCCCTAAGATCCAACCTTGACCTCAGATTCGAATCCAACTAACTCCAGAGATGAGGGTGATTTAGCCCTGATTTTCCTGAATAGTCCAAAATTCTATCAAATAGGACAAATCTCCCTCAAAATGGGGCACAGAGTGTTGCAACACTTTCCCAAAGGAGGGCAAGGAGTGCTGGCACTCCCTAATAGTGGTTAGGGGAGCGTTGGCCTCAAAAAATGACTTTTGAGTGGTTTTTTCCATGGTAAAAGATTTGTACTCTTTGTCAAGTGATTTCTCCTTCTTAAACTAGACTTTGAATTTGTCTTAAGTGTTCTTGTAATGTTGTTCGAGACACAAAATAGGAAATATGGCAACATGATGTTTGTGACACTTGCGACAACTTATGGCTAAAATGCGACACTTGTGACACTGGTAATGACAACAAGAGGTCATCATTGGAGTGAGTAATTTTGATTTGTAACAGAGATGTGTCCACTACTCACATTCGTCAGAAGGTGATTTTACAATGAGGATCCAAAGGCATTTTTATCATAAATAAAATCCAAAACCCTAACCCCAGAGGATGAAAAGCCAACAATTTTTTTGACCCCATTTTGGGTAGTTTGGTGTATCAACTTCTCGGGGGCGTAACTTTGGAATACGATATTCGTTTGGGGCACACGATAGCTCGTTGGAAAGGTATCATAGAGGAGATTCATTTTGGGGGATGAATTATACCCTTCAGATATCATTGAGAATATTGATCCTAAAAAACCTTCATTTATTCCCTCAAAATGACCCCGGAAGTTAAACACTGTTAAAAATAGTAAATTACCAAAATTGCCATAAAATTGTTTTGAGCCAAATGGAAAAGGTGGGTGGGCATCGATATCCACCTGGAAAATAATTAGTTAGGAACTATGATGAAAATAAAATAAATAATTTCTCCTACTCTATGTGATTAGATAAAACAAATCTATCTATACTCGATTTGACTTAAGCATAGACATTACAATGAACAATCATAATGAAAGGAATAGGACAAGTTAATATTAATGGAAAGACAAAATAAGGCACCTACAAATCAATTTTATGTCACTGCAATATTATGTGAGCTCTCCTCATCCATCACTTGCATGAAAATATTGATAGCCAAATACTGAATTCTTTCTCCTAGAATCAAAAGTTTGACAACTAAAATATTTCCCCCTTTCACCTTGGAAATGCCTTCAATTTATAGAATTGGGAGGCTCAACCACCATTAGATAATAAGAGAAGTGGTTTATTATATGACTCCATGAGTTGTGAGTTTATGCCATGATATTTCCATACGATAGTATTCAACCCAAAAGAACCTCATCTATTCATATTTTTCCCTAAGAAAAGGCGAGATTCACCATATTTGCCTCTATCCAAACAGGCACTCCCCTGAGTTAGATACAAATAATCAGTGGTGCTCCATAAATAAGGCCAAGGGAGAACCACCATATGAAGTGGCACTCCCCCATCATGGCTGTGAGACGCCGCCCTTCATAAATTCTAAAAAAAAAAACAAATTTCCAAGTGAAAAGCATGTTTCTAGCTTTGAAATGATGGGTTTCTTCCTCTAATATGACTTAGGGATCATGGAAAATGTCTTTCATGGTTATACCATTTTCTGAAAATTGGAAACATCCATGTGACACTTAGTAAGGTGCATATGACACTTGGCAAAGTGCATGCGAAACTTTGTAAGGTGCATATGATTGTTTGCTACACTTGTGACACTTAGGGTGCGACACTTAAGTGTGGAATTTTGATGTCTAACAGATGCCCCCTAAAGTGTGAGGTAAGAAGAGAATTTGATGGTCGAATCACTTTACAAATTATTCAATGTAAGGGTGTTGGAGTAGGAGAACCTGACAGAAGCTGTAAACAACCATCAAACAATATAAATATATGTTTCACTCCCGAGGCAGGCATACTTATGCTCAGAATACAAGTTGACTCAAAGCATGGTCATTGACTAATACAATATAGATCCATGGGAATACTGACTAAGGATATGGCCACCAGATATACAATGTGGATCCATACCTCCATTACAAGAACTGATTGCATCCACAAACAATGCACAGTGGAGCTAGGAGAAGACAAAACATAGCCATGAATTAGTACAATGTGGATCTATATGATAATATATATCTCAGTAATATTGCAAGAATGGATATTGTACTGTAATGTTTTACATGTTCAAATGATATCCGTAACATCCTAGGAAAAACACATGATAGAGTGAGCTCCCAACCCAGGGTGTTCGTCCCTATCCTGAGATGGTACGATTCTATCCATGCGAATAAATGTCTTGGTGTCGAACATGGTAGAAACCACTTGATTACCAGTCATTGAGGTATATAGTTAACAAGTGTGAGGGAAATCACTAGTTATGACAATGATTCCCAAGGTACCTTTAATACATCCCAACAAATGTGAATAAGTGAGCTTAGGTCGAACATTCATGAGATCATCCGATTAGAG
>SNQJ01S0168503.1:27604-39037 GCA_010110895.2 Picea sitchensis | reverse complement strand
GACACTTAAGTGTGGAATTTTGATGTCTAACAGATGCCCCCTAAAGTGTGAGGTAAGAAGAGAATTTGATGGTCGAATCACTTTACAAATTATTCAATGTAAGGGTGTTGGAGTAGGAGAACCTGACAGAAGCTGTAAACAACCATCAAACAATATAAATATATGTTTCACTCCCGAGGCAGGCATACTTATGCTCAGAATACAAGTTGACTCAAAGCATGGTCATTGACTAATACAATATAGATCCATGGGAATACTGACTAAGGATATGGCCACCAGATATACAATGTGGATCCATACCTCCATTACAAGAACTGATTGCATCCACAAACAATGCACAGTGGAGCTAGGAGAAGACAAAACATAGCCATGAATTAGTACAATGTGGATCTATATGATAATATATATCTCAGTAATATTGCAAGAATGGATATTGTACTGTAATGTTTTACATGTTCAAATGATATCCGTAACATCCTAGGAAAAACACATGATAGAGTGAGCTCCCAACCCAGGGTGTTCGTCCCTATCCTGAGATGGTACGATTCTATCCATGCGAATAAATGTCTTGGTGTCGAACATGGTAGAAACCACTTGATTACCAGTCATTGAGGTATATAGTTAACAAGTGTGAGGGAAATCACTAGTTATGACAATGATTCCCAAGGTACCTTTAATACATCCCAACAAATGTGAATAAGTGAGCTTAGGTCGAACATTCATGAGATCATCCGATTAGAGGTCAATGGTGTAAACCTACTATCAAAAGTGAGGAGGCTTTCCATTGAGGCATGCATGTTCCAAGGTACTTATTTGTTTCTAAGTATAATTCCTAGATGATGTGTTTAATTTGACAGGAAAAGAATTTTTGAAGGAGGGCCTTGATGTATCCCCCATTATCAACATGAATCTGACACAAGATAGTGATGTGAGATGGTACATTAAATGAGTATGGACTGACACAAGAAATGGAAAATGGTAATATTGTAGATGGTTGGTTTAATTTCAAACTTCCCTTGAACATTGTGAGGCATGAAAAATGACTTGGAAACATTAACTCCATGAGTACCAAGAACATAATGTGACGATAATAAGATCAATCTTCGAATGGAATGAAAAAGTATAATAGCACATGAAATTGGTATGAATCAGAGAGAAGTAGATTACCCAACTGTAAGGTGAGACACAAACATGTGTCATATTTAGGGTGACAACCATAGCTTCCATAATGGTTTCCAAAACAAACTTGACCCACTTCTTTCAATTTTTGTTATATTTTCCCACCCCCTAGTTTCTCAAGCTACAACTTGAGGGAAGCTCCAACTCCCCAATTATCTAGCTACAACGAGAAGGAGGCTATAACCCTCTAAGTTCTCTAGATAAAAATGAAATTTGGCTACAACCACCTAGTTCTTTGGATCCAACTTGAAGGGATCTCCAAGTCCTTGATTCTCATCACCAACCGGGAGGAGGCTACAACCCCTTTTCCTTACCCCATCCTGCCTCCCTAAAATATAAGTGTCAAATGTTGAAACCACTTTCACATCGTCATTGTGAGATATACCACTATAAACCTATACCAATATGTGCCAACTACCTGTAACCAACTGTTGACGGGCAAAATTGATCGTTCGTCAATTGAGAGAGTGGAACCGGTCCGGGGTTGTCTAAATAACCCAAGCCATTTGGAATGGACCACCCTGATGGGTTTAGCGGCTCTGTTAGCCGATCTAAGGTCCTAGGAAAACCAAAGATAAAATTAATCTAAATAAAACTAAACAAACTAAACTAAAACTAAATAAAACAAATTAACTAAAACTAAATACAAGAGACTAAACTAACTGACAATAAATAAATAAAACTATTACTAACTAACAATAAAACAAACTAACTAATCTACTATTTACTAACTATTAACTAATACTATGCTAATTACTATCATAAATATAACTTATTTACAAAATATACAATATTCACAAAATACAGATTTAAATAAAACCTGGAAAACTCATTTGCAATCTGCCCTAAGACAGAGAAGGGTATTTCTTTTTTTTGATTTTATAATTTTATAAACCAGAAATAAAACTTACTGAAATTAAACAATCTAATATACTAAACACACATATATATCTAACTAAACGTATATCTAAAATAAACTACTAATAAATATACTAACAAACAAGTGACAAACTGACCTGGAAACGCTCCAATTTTTCCCTGTGTATGATGACTTCGAAGCTGGTCGGAGGAAGGAAACTCGCACCGGTTGATCCAAAAGCTTCTCGTAAACGATAGGCTGCAATGCTCTTTGAGTTTATTTACAGGACAAACAACACATAAAATATCATAACAATTATATGATTTATAAATCTCTGCAATAAGGGAAACCTGTTATGCAAAAACTTATACTTAATAATTCAACTTATGAAGAAGAAAAATTTGTCATTCACAAAATGAACCAAGTAATTGCTATGTTTTTTTTTATATACTGGAAGAAATCAGATATGGATTAAATTGATTAAATCATATCATTTGCAAAAGACTAAGATAGCTAAAGTAGTCATTAACCAAATGCAAATAGATACACAAGAACATGAAACAAAATATTGATATAATGAAAAGCTAAAGCTGTAACAGAACATCAAATTCTACCTCAGTCTGTATTAAAATTCCATATCATTGTTCTCCCACAAATGAGGATGTCATTATTACAAAAAATAAGAAGTATTAAAGGTTTTCCACAGGGTAAAATCTCCCTGTGGAAGTTATAAACTGTTTACATGAAATCTGGGAAGATATCCCAAAGTTGTCTAAACTAAGAAACCAAAATGAAACTAAAACATCCAAATATCCTCTAGACTGTCCATCCTATCCCATGCAATTTGAATTCACCTGAAACAGGTAAGAAATGGATAAGTTAGAGGGATATTTTATTAATAAAATGGTAAAAATATAATCCTGTAGACTAGCTACAAAATCCTCTTATTCTGTAGCTAGTCTAAAATAAGATACATAATTAGAATTGAAACTAAATCAAATCTTTTAAGAAATTCCATTCAATTGACATCCAATAATTACTTGAGAACGAATCATAAATTGAAAGAATTATACCAATAGGATCCACATCATTTAACCGAATACAGAGATAGCAATACTCTATTTCGATCATTATCATAAGTCAGGTAAATGAAATCATATGTAACAACATCGTAATCGTTTCTCAATCAAATCGAATCCAACTGGGTTTGACCAATTCGTTTTTACACATTTAAAATCAAACCAAACAACAATCCAAACAAGCAAATTAATCGGATGAGTTTAGCATATTCATTTCAAATCATAATCATTTTATGTTTCGGGCGTAGTTGCACAGGTTTAATGAGACCATTGTTTTTATAGAAACAGAGTAGTTATTTCCAAATTTAAATTGAACAGAGTGGTATTCATGATTTGGAAAATCATATGACAGAGTACATCGTAACAACTACAGTCCCAAAAACACTTTTCAAACACAGCATACGAATCATATGAGATCGAATCCGAGGATAATCATATTCTAAATAGAGTATGGAACTTCCCGTGAAAAGTGGATACAAAATGAATCGTATTGAAAACACACCATTAATTCGTTACTTCACTCAGACAGACTTAGAAAATGAAATCCAAACAAATAAACAAAAAATCTATGAGAAAATCATATACCAAATCGAAATTCCTTCTATTTTTATCAAAACAAAATCATGTACAGGACAATCACCGAATGATAGAGGCATTTGAATGAGAGACAGAGCTATTTGAAAACAGAATTCAAATCATTATATTAACCTTGATTATTCACAAAATGAAACTGACATCGAAATTCATACCCGAGAGGATTGATCAAGGGTTCAAGAGTGTGAGAGGCTAGACAGGTGAGAGGGAGTTCTGAAGCACAGATCTGGAGAAGTGATAAGCATTCTGGCAAATGCATACAGACCCAAAACGCTTGTTCGAGCCACTGAAAATTGACTTGTATAACAAGAGATATATCTCTGTAATAACTCACTTTCTGAGGAAACTGCTCACAATGAAGGTAAAGGGGCTAAAAACAGTTCTGGGTTTTCAACGGTTTGATCTAATTCAAAACCGTTTGCCCAGAATCGCTCACGCAAAAACGTGACTCTGGGGAAAATTACGGGGGCAGTCTTAAGCAATCTTCTCTGGAAAAAATGAAACCAAAGCCGACTCTGAACACCATGGGGGTTCAATTCGCCCTTCCGGAGCTAGGAGATATCATATAGTGAGCCGGGCTAAGGGACAAGGGTTTGAACAGAGTAGGCTCAGAGATTTTCCCAAAAATCAACAGAGGTAACCCTGTAAGGAGGCAGGCATTAATGCAAAGTGTGTGAGGGTGGTAGAGCTTACTTCTGCCATTCATAAGAGTTATTACGAAATTACAACCGCCAGTTTTCATAGCTGTCCAAACCACTATAGCATAGTTCAAAAATCATGTTGCTTGGCTAACCAATGAAACAATGGTAAGTGTATAAACAACACGTGCAATCAAAACATTATGCCATAGTTTCAAACCATCAAATATTCAATTAGAAACCAAAACCAAATAATTAACCATGTGCCAATGTATTGTAATCGCTTATATCAAAAGTTTGACCAACGTGCCAATAGTTTTGTAAACACAAACATAGGTATCATATCAAAGATATATGTGAAAGATTTAACCATAACGCCTATGCATTGTTATGAAACCAATGGTTAAGTAGGCCAAATAAAAAAAACATGTAAATCCAAAGCATCGCAAACATAATGAAACCAAGTCACATAATCAATAAAAAAAAAATCTCCAATGAGTATAGTTTGAAAGTCCTTCCAACTACGTAATGATAAACAAAAAGTAAGCGCAGTAGGCATATCGCTAAAACAAATCATGACAGTTCAGATAGTGATCGAAATACGACTTCAGAAGGAGAATTTTTCACGCTTACAGTCGTGAAAACAAAACGAAAATAAGTGTGTAAATGTCGCAAGAATGAAAATGTCGTTCATTAGAAAATTGCGACGAAAAAAATGTTGTTTGCAAAACATAGGTGTAGGCAGCTTAATAGACGATAGGAAAAAGTGAATTGGCTGCCAACACCAACCTGTACCAATAGCATGTAATCAACTTGCACTAAAATTCATCATGTACCAACCAAAACCAACATGTACGCAACCTGTTTATGATGTAGCTCGCATATGTAAATGCCCTATATATACTGCAACCTACATATGTATGCGAGTTGTCTATACTGTAACTTTCTTACACCTTCAGAACAATATGGTTTTCACCTTTTCTAAACTCAAACAATTTGTTGCCTCTATCACATCAACCTGCAACCTATCACTATGTCCATTCTGTAGTTGTTCCCTATGCATACATCATCATACATATCCCTTAACCAAGCGCATCTATGTATCTCTAGTGATGTGTCATACATGTGTATACAATCATGATAAAGTGTAATAACCCTCACATGGACATGAAACCCTCACTGATATGCAACCTCACATTAAACCAACAACTTCACAACCACCCAACCATGTACCAAGAAATACAAGATATTCCTCAACTCTCAACCCAACAATATTTAACAATGATGAATACCAAACATAATAGTGTTGTATTTCTATAGATATGGTTCATACAATACGTTCCATACAACCAAAAACCTCTTTAGGGAAAATCATCATTCTCCCATAACCATATCTCTTGTAGGAAACAATATCAAGCTACACATAAGAATATGATATACCTTTTGAACCTGTAGATAGATTTGTTGTACCTGATGATTGTAGACCTTCATGGGAACTTGCTTTTAGACTCTAAGAACCTGACACTCTTATCAAATAAATATTTTATGCATTTTCCCAACTGTACATGACCTCCTTCACTACCATCCCATGTATGTATGCAACCTCTTCCATTGCAGCCTGTGTACACCTAAAAACTAGTTTGTTTTTTTTCCATTATTTATGCTACTCTGAAACTTTTGCCATCAACCCTTCTTGTTACCTCAGACTTGTGTAAATTTAGATGTATCAATGATTAACTGCAATAATTCTTACACAATAGTAGATATTCAATGTTCATAATAGGTTCTAATAGGACACCTTGGCTCTCTTATTTATACTCTCCAAGTAGCTTCTTCCAGAGGTTACCTTCTAGCTAACTTAACCCAACTTCCTTATTTTAGGGATAACCCACGTCTAACCACTTGTCCACTTAAGACAAATTTATCCATAAATAGTAAACTCACCACTTCTAGTTGAAACAAATTTACTTTTAATGATTTTCTTGCTACAAAAACTTAACCTATGATTAAAACCTAGTTTCATCCACTTTAACCTGTCAAATTCTTCTAGGTGTTTCTAGAATAATTTGACTTCTTTGACCTTCTACGGGCTTCTATATAACTCATGAGGTTTCTCCAACTTCACATGGCCATAACTCTCTAACCATGAGGAGTAATGTGGCATTCCACACATCACTAGAAATGGCATGACATGCACTATCCATCTAGAATAGTATTTCCTAGAAATACATTGATCTTAATACCCTTAAATATCAAACAAACTTGGGTCCCTTACCCATACCTTTGTTCTACCATAATTCACTACCATACTTATCCAAGGGTTGATATCAATTTCTAAGGTTTGAAATCAATCGATGATATCACTCTCCAATGGTTGACATAAATGAAAACAAATAACGCAAACCAATTTTTCATCAACCTAAGACAAATTTCCAATAGTATTCCCCTTTAGAATTGATGGAAACACCAACATTGATGGAAAAAATCATTCATGGAAACATTGTGATCTCTTCTCATCAATGTTTCTACCTCTCCCTCTTTAACATCAATGGAAATGGGTATCTCCCTTTGGGGCTGCTCCACCTATATTAACTCTCCTTCTCCATTTGACAAAGGATTAACTCCCCTTGTCCATATGTCTCCTCCTGACATTGAACCTGCTCTAACCAATCATGGGAAACAAATAGCTCCCCCTATGGGTATGTGTCCAATGTATTCATTTCTAGGTCTCTCTCTGTGATGACTTCTCTGCACATTTTTTTATATATCAATGTAGGTCTTTCTGAACCTACTTCCTTTTGGAGTTATTGTCCATTAGTGCTTCCTTCTGTAATCAAATGAGATGTATGAAAATAATTCAAAAATTTAAGCATTCAAATAACTATCCAATATTCTATGAATCAATATCTGAATCAATATATGAACCAATCTATGAATCCATAATTGTACATAATGTCCATGACTCTACTACTCAGATGTCCACAATGCTGACCCATCTGTCTCAGCTACTGCATAGAATCCCCTTCTATAATATTAATATTACCTGGGAGTCTCCAACTCGAATGGATTAGAACAATACATGCTCTAATGTAGTGTAATATTCCCTTTCATCTGTGAATACATATTCATTTTCTTCCTCTTCCCGAATTCTATCATCATACATAGTTTTGACATCTTCTTCATATTCTACTTGAGTTCCAACACTTTCCTATTTTCCTGTAAATTAATCATGGTTTGTGCTATTGAAAATACTGAAAGTAAAATTCCTTGGAACCGTTCTTCATTTACAAGATCCTTTTTTCTTCATTTCTTTTCCAACATTCTTATGTCCCATATCAACATTTTTATTTCATGGGATGTGTTATCATGCTTCTGCAATTTTGAGTTGTGTGTTCATAGTTGTGGTATTTGTAACATTCAATATTTTTTGGGGCGACATAAGCATTTCTTCCCTGATTATTTATTTCATAAGCCCTGGAATATGTAACCTTATGTCCAAAGTTAGTATAATAAAAACAATGACCAAACAATAAATTTACATACCTGGGAGTGAATGATTTTCCTTGTGGTGTAGTCCTTCTATAATTCTTCCTTGGTTCATAATGATTGAATATTCCTTGCTTCTTGAATGCAAAGGGTCTTCCGTATTCATTTCTTTATAATTCTTGTTGACCATGATTCCTTCCTTTAATAACTTTTGCATAACTCTCTTGTTCCATTGTTTTCGTCATGGATCTTAAACATTTATCAATATCCATTTGGTTGTATCCTAGTCCGAACTTGTCATAGTATGGCCTTTGATTTTTTATGATGTTATCCAATGTCTTGGTGTTATCTTTCTTCTCGTACTTCCTCTGAACATCTTTTTCTTTGAGTGACTACTTCTGCTTCCAACCTGTCAATCATATTCTCCTCCTCTTCTAGCTGACTTCTGAGTATTTCTTCAATCCTTTTTTGTTCTTATACATGGAATTTCAACTTCGTAATTATATGGTTGAATTCCTCTGAGTTGATATTATGAGTTTTGTTTAGTTCTTTCTTGAGTAAATTTTTTTTCTTTATTTCTTTCCTTAGTTCTTCTAAGGAACTAATTAGTTCTTCTCTAAGATCGGCTTTACCTTATTCTTCTAAACTATTAGAGTTTGTTATTTGATTTTCCTTAGACATAAATAGTACCCTTTCTGAATCATGGTCAGTTTCATCTTATTTACTATATGAGGAATTGTCTTTTCTTGAGTATATATTTTTCTTGAAGAAATTACTTTTGTTTTTTCAGTTTCCCTTTTGATATCTCTTTTCTTTCTTGGGCTCTTCCTCTTCATCACTATCTGAACTTCTAGCATAAGGACACTTATTTGAAAATTGAACAATTTTACTGCAATTAAAACATTTGAAGAGAATATTACCTTTATATTTACATGTTCCCTTTTACAACTTTCTTACAAAGTTTGTCATTTCTTCATCTTCTTATGAATCATTGTTGCAACTACATTATCACTTTGGCTTTTGTGTGCAAACTGACTTTGATTGTTTCTTGCTACTTTTCTTTGTCTTTTTATATACTTTGACTGCAGCTTCCTTTGTAAACATATTGTCTTAGTATGTCCTCATATCATAAGCTATGAGTATCCCATGTATCTTGTTCATGGTCATTGTATCTAGCTCCACTCTTTCTTTTAGGGATGATATTTTTGAGTCAAATCTCATTGGTAGAGATAGTAATGCCTTCTTAACAAAAAACAATTCCTTTATCTCATCTCCCAAGCCTTTGATGTCATTCACTACCCCATCAATGCATATAAAGTAGGATTCTATGTTATCATCTTCATTCATCTTTAACTGTTCAAATGTTTCTCTAAACATTTGATGTTTGGCTTGCTTAACTTTTTCATCTCCTTCATAGATAGTATTTAGTTCGTCCTACATCTCCTTGGCAAATTCATAGTTCATGATTTTAGTAAATATTGATTCATCTACACCATTCTGAATATTGTTCTTGTCTCTTCAATTATTTTTTGCGATTTTCTTTCCATCCTTGTCTATTGGAGGAGTAGTTAGTTATTTGTATCCATCTACCTACAATTTCCAAACATCAAATCCTTGTGCATGTATGTATATATGTATTTTCTTGTTACATAGTGCATATTTCTCACCATTAAACTGTGGTATCCCAACTCTAGTGTGTTCCATGATCTCCTTCCAGTAGTTAAACTATATCCTTGAAGGAACCTGCTTTGATACCAATTGTTGGATTACTGAGAGTGGGGGGTGAATCAGTAATGAGAAATTATGAAATTATAACCACTATTTATATTCCTTTAACTTATTAAACCATGATCATTAGTTCATCATTGATATGGTATTCATCATATATAATTAACATCCATTAGTGCATAATAACCAATACTAGACACATCCACACAATGCACAGTACACCAATATTTTATGTGGAAATCCAATTAGGGAGAAAACCACATAATTATTTTCTTATATGTATTTAAGAATTACATTCAAGTAAGCACCAACTTCAATTTATCCATATCCAACTAGAAGGAGGCTCCAACCCCCTAGTTTCTTAGGCTACAATTTGAAGAAAGATCCAACTCCCTAATTCTCTGGGGAGGCTACAACCAAGAGGCTACAACCCCCTATGTTCCCTGACTAAAACTAAAAATTGGATACAACCACCTAGTTCTCAGGATCCAACTTGAAGGAAGCTCCAACTCCTTGATTCTTCGGCACCAATAAGAATGAGGATGCAACCTCCTTTCCTTGCTTCATCATACCTCCTTTAAATATAAGTGTCAAATGATGAAACCATTGTCACACTGTCACTATGATATATACCACTATAAACATGTACCAATATATACCAACTACCTATAACCAACCTGTACCAATAGTTTTAATCAACATGTACTAGAAGTCATCTTGTACCAACCAAAACCAACAGGTAAATGACATGTTTATGTTGCATCTCGCGTATGTACATGCCCTGTCTATACTGCAATCTGCATATGTACACGAGTTGTCTATAATGCATGATGTGTACACTTTGAAAAATATAGGGTTTTCACCTTTTCTGAACTCAAACACTTAATTTCCTCTGTCACATCAACCTGCAACCTATCACTGTCTCCAATCTATAGTTTTTATTGGATTACTGAGTGGGGGGTGAATCAATAATAGATTAATTCAATTCTTTTAACCAAAAATGAAAGTGTTATATCAATGTAGCATTATCATCCAATAGTTCTAGAGTAAATAAACAATGAAAAAATGGCAATCATACACATACACAGTACACAAGTGTGTGTACATGGAAACCCAAAGCGTGAGAAAACCACATACTGATTTTTCTTATATGTCTTTAAGAATAACATTCATTGGAAGCACCAACTTCCTTTGTTTTCTAGTTGCAACTAGAAGGAGGCTCCAACCCCCTAGTTTCTCGGGATACAACCTGAAGGAAGCTCCAACTCCCCAATTCTCGGGCTACAACCAGAAGGAGGATAAAACCCCCTAATTTCTCAGGCTACAACCTAAGGGAAGCTCCAACTCCCCAATTCTCTGGCTACGACTAGAAGGAGGTTATAACCACTTGTCCTTGCCCCATCCAACCACCCTGACATATAAGTAGAATGATGGAAGCACTTTCACACTATCATTGTGAGATATACTACTATAAACCTATACCAATCAACCTGTACCAATAACATGAACCATGCATCAGCCATGCATCAAATTGTAACTCAACATGTAATCAACATGTACCATAAACAAGTGCATCAACCATGCACCAACCTGTACCAAACAATCTGTAATCAACATGTACCATAAACAAGTACATCAACCTTGCACCGACCTATACCTCAACCATTACTATGAACAAGTGCATCAACCATGCACCCAACCTTTATAAATAACCTGTCTAAAAAATCTATCACAACAACATGTCTCATCAATCTTATCAACCAAATCATATCTACTCACCGATATAAATCACCAATACAACTCTCAAATATGTGCATCAACCAAGCATAACACAACAACTCATAATCATAACCAAGATCAATATGTGCTT
>SNQJ01S0168501.1:6819-24428 GCA_010110895.2 Picea sitchensis | reverse complement strand
TGACTTGCTAGGGAGATGAGTGAAATTCCTTTAACACGCTTGATTTTCAAGAAGAATTATGCACCAAAAAGATATGCCCTTTGTATTGTAATGTGTCATTTTTCCAAGTATAACCTATAAGAGGGTTTGGATCTTCATGTAGGTGTTGGAGAAGTTGAACAATCTTGGCGTTAGCTAGCCATTCCTAGCATACCTCTACTACTTAATCTAGCATCGGTAAGGATAAAGCTAATAGGGTCCCTTCTTCCTCATACATCTGAGACAAGGCATCAACCACCACATTCTCCTTATTCTTATTGCAAATGATCTCATAATCATATCCTAACATCTTGGTGATTGACTTTTGTTGCTTTGGTGAAGAAAAATGTTGTTCCCAGAAGTACTTCAAACTACAATGGTCTATATTGATCTGAAAATGATGCCCAACTAGGTAAGAGAATTGTGTATTGATTGCATGAAAGATGGCCATCATTTATATTTCATATATAGACTTTCCTAAAATTCTATCATGCAATTGTTTACTAGTGATGTAATATCCCAATTTTTACTCCTTGAAATATTTGTAATTAAAATTTTAAATACTTTGCATGGATAATTTATTTTCTACTACATTAACACCATGGGGTAGATATACCATGGTGCTGTGAATATTGTAAGATTTTTTATTTTGCAGTTGATAAATAAAAAGATCAAGACCAACTAAGATTGAGCACCTATAGGGACTATGATACCACAAGAGGGGAAAGGTGAAGGGGTGTAAGGGGGCTTTATGCCTAAAAACATCTACCTTGTGATACCTTTAACCTTCACCCATTTCAAAATATGAGTTGCAAAGTTAAAAGAGGTTAAGAGGAGTGGAGGAAACAAATTCCTCAATCTAAGACACCATTTCCTAAAAACTATCAAGTTGTCTCCCCTACATTTTTGGAATTAGGAAAGAAGTTGAATTGGAATTATCTTGCTATCATGCATGCATCGAAAATTCAAATGGAAAGGAAGAGGTGGTTGGAAAAAAGGAAAAGAAGAGAGTTTTGGAGGTGAGAGGGGAGAGGGTATAAAAATTAAACCAAGTCCATGAGAGAAAAAACCAACCATGAAAGGAAGATTTTAGACTTAGAAAATATGCCAAGAAACCAAGGTGATTTTGCATAAGCTTGAGATATCATCCTAGACCTTTCTATGCACACATTAAATAGCATAGAAGGGAAGATTTTCTGAGTTACCATGCAATATAGAATGAGGTACTCATTGTGTTGTGTGGGGTAGGTAATGTGGGTTCCTAAGAGCTTCTCTATCCTCAAGACCCTCAACAGTAAAAATCACTTGGTTGGACCTGTTTAGTTTGAAATTTAGAGTTTTATTGTCCTACTTTTCCCTAGTAGTATCATAGCCCGATTAGGGGATGGTGTCTACAGAGATTATGATCCAGGTGGATATGGGTGGCCACCCACCTATTCCACTGGCTTGAAATACATTTTTCCACCTTAGCATTTTTTCTATAGTTTTTCGGGTCCTAAACTTCCAGGGTTGTTTTGAGGCCCTAAACGACATTTTTTTTACGTTTGGGTGCCCAAGTGATAATTAAAGGCTCTTGCATGCGATCACTTAGAATGTGTTCTTCTCGGCTAGAGCTTTCCAATGAGCTATCGTAGGCCCCAAACATAGATTGAATGCAAACGTTACGCCCTCTGAAAGTTGACATATCAACTACCCCCACGAGGGCCCGCAAACCTTTTGGTGTTTCATCTTCCGGGGTTAGGGTTTTGGATTCTGTTTATGTTAAAAAGGAATTTGGAGCCTCATTTTAAACATTTTATTCTTGCGAATGAGCGTAGACGTCACATCTCTTCTTAGATCAGATAAGTTGCCACCATTCTAGTGAGTTCATTCACTCTGTATTTACACAGTTTCTGTACATTTATCTCATTAATAGAAATTGTGTATTATTGTATCTCTTTGTTTCTTGCAATATATTCATGTATTTATTTATTATATATCCACCTTCATTTCATTCCAAAAATAATCTGGATCAGTGGTATCAGATCAGGTTGCTCCTTGTTGTTTCTTAGTGCATGTCCCCGATGAGGTCAGGGTATAGAGAGTTGGGTCTCGATCTAGTTTATATTGAGGACAACTGCTCACATCGGCCCAACCGGCCTCCCATGGCAGAAGAAAGGAGAGACGAGGGAGTAGGAGATTCTATTCAGTTATTGTTCGAGGAAGCCCTCACGCGACATAAGGACAAAATGATGGATAATTTTTCCCATATCCTTCAACGAATTCCAACAACATTATATGCATCTTCATGAAGCAACCACTTTGGAAGCGTCGCCCCTTTCAAGGTACAAGTTAATTTTGATATTCTAGTGTTTGAAGCTCAGATAGATGTAGATGCTTTGGAAAAGTGGTTAAATATGATAGAAGGTTATTTCTCTGTCCATAATTGTTCTGATAGAGAAAAGATCACCTTTGCGCTCCTTAAGGATGTCCCCCATGTCAAATATTGGTGGGAAACTTACTGTGAGAAAAAATCGACAGAGGATTCTTGAATGTTTGAGGCTGAACCCACTTGGGATTTTTTTATGGATGCCATCAAGGAACAATATTATCTTGTTGGAAACTATGATGACCAGTACATGAGATGGACCNGGTGGGAAACTTACTGTGAGAAAAAATCGACAGAGGATTCTTGAATGTTTGAGGCTGAACCCACTTGGGATTTTTTTATGGATGCCATCAAGGAACAATATTATCTTGTTGGAAACTATGATGACCAGTACATGAGATGGACCATATTGCGTCAAGAGAAGGGCCAAACAATACCGAAGTTCACAAATACCTTTCATACCTTTCGCACTAAGATAGGTATTAAAGAATCTGAGCGGCATCTGTTTCTAAAATACCACGGGGCTCTGCACAGGTACATCCAAACTGAAATAGAGTTTCTGAACATCTCATCACTAGGAGTCGCTTATCAATATGTTGTAAAAATCGAGCAGAAATTTAAGCAATGAAACAAGCAGGAGTTTGGGTCTGCAAATGTGCAACAACCAAAGTATGGTAAAGGAAACCCTAACTCAGAGAACAACCAAGCTCAAGAAAATCAGTACAAACCAAAGGAAAAGAAGGGTAACAGAAAGACGAAGAAGGACGTTAGAAAATGGTGTGATTTCCACGAAATCCCTTGGCACAACACCGATGAATGTTTCTCAAAACAATCATTGGTGGTCGAGCTCAAAGAAAAAGAGTCGAGCCCTGACTCAAACGTTGATTCAGAAAAGAATAAAAAGTGATAGATCATGGACGAAAAACCTACTACTACCATCGCGACCACAACAATCCAACCAAAAGAACTAGAGGATCCCGAGGAGGGGGAGTGCCTCTTCCATTCACGGATGTGGGTGAAGGGAACCCCATTGCGTTTCATTGTTGATAGTGGAAGCCAAAATAACCTCATCTCACCAGAGGTCATCAAGCATTTGGGATTGTCGACAGCACCACATCTGCAGCCATACAACATCGGGTGGCTTCACCAGGGTTGAGATCTCCACATTAGCCAACAATGTCACATGTCCTATAGCATCAAGCCCTTCAAAGATGAGGTATTGTGTGATGTTTCCCCACTGGAAGCCTGCAATATTCTATTAGGCCAACCATATATGTGGAAGTGACACACTATTTATGAGTCTCGACCTTGTAGTGTCATTGTTTGTCTGGGGGGGTCAACTCTACAGGGTACCAGAGGTAGTTCTGACCATTGTCTCGCCAAAACAGTGTCGTGAAGTAGTCTCTCATACAACAAAGTTTATCTTCTTCGCAATCCGGTCAGAATGAAAACAGAAGGACACTACATCCTCGGCCCAAGACCTTTCTATCCAACAAAAGCAGTTCGACAAGATTATAGAATAGCACAAAGATATTCTTACTACACCTACGGATGTGCCTCCACATTGCCTAGTCAAGAAAAATTATAACAGAGCCCTTCATACTCTTCATGTTGCATCTTCATTGACAGATTCCTTCCACACTCAGGCAGATCATACAACTAGATTGGTTGAATGGATCCAACCCCTCCAACAACAGGTTCATGACAACCTTCAACAAGTTAAGAAGGACAATTTTTTTAGCAAGGAAAGCAACTCACCAAGGTTCAAATTCAGCAAAAGCTTACCCGGAAACTTGACGCAATGGAAACCATTGCCTCCTAAAGGGGGAGGAATGATCCAGGTGGATATCGATGGCCACCCACCTATTCCACTGGCTTGAAATACAGTTTTCCACCTTGGCATTTTTTCGGGTCCCAAATTTTCGGGGCCATTTTGAGGCCCTAAACGACATTTTGTTTACATTTGGGGGTTGAAGGATATAGCCTGGGCCCGGTCAAAATGTGTTCTTCTCGACTAAACCTTTCCAATGAACTATTATGTGCCCCAAACAAAAATCATATGCATACATTACTCCCTCAAGAAGTTGGCATATCAACTACCCCCATTGAGACCCGCAAACCTTTTGGCATTTTATCTTTCGGGGTTAGGGTTTTGGATTTTATTTATGTTAAAAAGGCCTTTGGAGCCTCATTGTAAACATCATCTTCGTGTGAATGAGCGCAGTTGTCACATCTCTTCTCATAGATAAGTTGTCACCATTCTAGCAAGTTCATTCACTCTGTATTTATACAGTTTCTGTACATTTCTCTCATTAATAGAAATTGTGTATTATTGTATCTCTGTGTTTCTTGCAATATATCTGTGTATTTCCTTATCTCCACCTTCATTTCGTTCCAAAAATAATCCGGATCAGATTACCTACGGTTAGGTGTAAATCGGATGCTTAGCTGGTTGTTTGATTTGCAAATTTTGAATAGATAAGTTTATCATTGCATATACATTTGGATTATGTAACTATATCATTGTGAAAATTCTAATTAGATGTGAAGTTGTTGTTGTTAATTTTAATTCCGCTCACTTGTCTGATTTAAATTACAGTCAAAGTATTGGCACTGTTGTGATTCTTCTAGTTGTGATTGTTGCTCCAATTCCCTCTAGGTCAAACAACTATGTAAACCAGATCCCTATAAATAGCTTCTTGATGCAATTTGTTGGCCCAAGAGATAACGATTGAGAAATAGAACCATCATTCATAGGAAGACATCGCACTGAAATCATAAAGGCTGGTCCATCCTTCAACATTACTTCTTGATCTTGCATTATTAAGAATCCCACACACAAACATTCTGAAGAATGGCAAGTGGACGTTAACATAATCTTCGATGAGCTTCATTGCAAATAAAGTTTCCTTCATAGTTGAAATAAATGTGTATGTTTCGTCGCCTTTCACCTGAATTTCCTTGGAGGCTTTAATTCACTTAATGCTAGTTTCAGAGTAGTAATTTCCATTCCAAACCCTCAGAGCTCTGTCTATTGAGGATACTTGATACAAACTCAGCTCTATTAAAGTATGGGAAATTTGTTTCTGAATGAAAGTCTTCATGATTTTTTTTTTTAGATTTTCAACCAATTAATCTCTCTTCAAAAGTTTTGAATTGATTTTTGTTGGGTTTTTAATTCAAATATTGGCACTTATTTAAATCTATCTGGTTGAGCACATATGTTAGCAGTCAAAGGTGCTATGAATATGGTGAACCCACCCACTCTAATATACAGTATAGTTAGAGAGAGATATTAAGTATTGACAAAGGGCCATTAATAGGAAATTGGGTTTATATTCAATTGATTGTCACATTTCATTTTCCTGTCAGTTGCCCAAGAGACTTTGCCATTCTACCTTGAGCCTCATCTATTTGCAAGGTTGTTTTCCTTCCAACAGTTTGGTATTATTTGATTTTGAAATGGGGAAGTTCCAGGTTCAAACCTAACTCTGTGTTTGTTAGGCACTCACGTTCACATTGTTTTTTGGGGAGATCCACATTGACCACTTACAAAAAAAATTATCATCATTGTCTATCCTCTTATAATGTCGCTCATAGAAATATCAGTAGCACAATAATCTTACTCTTTAATGAAGCAATCCTCATTGGTAAATAAAGATCCATCCTGAAAATATTATCCCAGCTGCTTCTTAATCAATGACTGGAATTATGGTTTCATGACCAACCTTTACTTCTGAGATATCATTTGTACATTCATGATATGTGTTATATATAAATTTTTGGATCCAAAGAGTAAGTCATCCATGATTGCAACAGAAGGACTTGCAGAGCAGTGTCAACTGTGGGGTAACAATAGTTAAGATTGCCAGGATCTAACCAAAAAGAAAGATGTAATTTGAGAGCTCATAAGGGAATGGATATCCAACATAAAAGGAACAACTGAATATTTGGATCAGAATTTACTCCATCACTTGTCTCCCTAGCCAGAAAAGAGGGCATGAAAGCAAATTTCGTCATTGCAACATTGGTTAGGAAACATGTTGAAATTCGGAATATCAATCCACTGTATCCAATAGATCCTACAACATGTACATTACTAGCTAATTATTTCTCCGAATATGTTGTGCATGCATTTTGAGAAATTACTGCAGAAGTTTTTATTTATTTTCATTAACAAATGTCTCCACTTTTAGATTCACTGCAAAACCCATTATCAAATATCTCACTACAGGAATAAGGTACAAGGAATAATTTGGTGGCAACAGAGATCCAGCCAGCACCGATATGAATATGTACCTGCTAAATGTGGACTACTGAAAATGTCTCTGTATGATTGATCTGATTAGAACAAGGCAATTCACCTGGTTCAATTCTTGTATTCTCTAAGGAAGCTATTACTGTATTTTTGTATGGCACCATACTTTGAAGAATAATAATTCCTACCAATTGAAATTTTGCTGTGTCTATTAACTAGGCAAACTTAACTTCAACATTTCCAATCAAGCACAAACCCCATTCTATAACTTATGGTGTCTAACCCTATTCGACAAAACATAATCAACTTGAAGAAGAATTTATAAAGGTTATTTTAGTTAAGTTTAAGATTTGGATAGATGTGTAAAATAGACTTGATTAGCGTCCTGGCATTCACAAATTGATGGTGGTAAGAAATGTGTAAGTGAAGAATTGAGAATCATCCAGAAATCACAATTCGGATATTTCACATTAAGAATGCTATCTGGTTGGATAAAAAACTGGACATGGATGCCTCTCATGTCCTTTTTAACTCTATATTAATATCTTGCTTTACTTTTGTTGTTCATGGACAGTAAGGTTTCCTACTAGTAAGTTTATCATGTAATTTTAATTATGCCTGATGAATAGTGTTAATTTATTTATTGTCAATGAACCAGGAGTTGAGAATGACTATGTGGACACATATGCCAAACTACTCTTTGACCCATATTAGAACAAAACAATTAGATTTGTTTTATCTTGACCTAGAAATTGTGATGAATTTTTGGTTGAACTCATAAGTTTCTTATTCTCTGCAAAGGCTAATCAGCCTATACAATACTCTGCTTCCATATTTATATTTTGTCTGTGTTAACTCTCTTTTTCCCATATAGAGACTCTTTGACGACACAACATTATAATATATTTCCCTGTCAACGTTTAATTCCATGCAGGCAGCTGGAAAAATAATGACGATTGTGTAATTATAAATCATGGGTTTATGACAAATGAAAATTAATGGGTGCCTTTCTTGCATAACATCATTCCAATACGCTAGCCATGGGCACAAAATTCTAGGATGAAAGTCTTAGTGAATTCTAGTACTATCACCCAATGGATTATGGCTTGTGTTTCCAGTGTAAATATGGCAGTTCTGGTAAATGGTTCCCCTACGGATTTCTTTAAAAGCTATAGAGGGTTGTGGCAGGATGTCCTATTTCTCCATTACTTTTCCTTCCTTTTAATAGTGGAATGTTTCAGCAGACAATTGAAGAGGGGAAATTTCATGGCATCAAAGTTGCCACTAAGACTATCATAACTCACTTATTTTTCATTAACGATGTGCTCATTTTAGGCATTGGAAAGTTTGAGGATTGGATGGATTTCCAATCTATATTAACAAATTTCTGTCTTGCTTCTGGTATGGATGTAAACTGCCATAAATCGTGTGTCCTTGCACAAAACATAGATTCAACTCTGGAGCAAAGGATGCATGCAGCATTTAATATACAGTTTGTAAGTATTGATGAAGGAATGAAATATCTAGGTTTTTATATAAAACCAAATAATTACAGGGTGGCAGATTGGAAGTGGTTGATTCAAAAGGTGGAGAAGAGAATAGGGAACTGGACCTTCAGTTGGCTCCTCCTCTCTTTGGGAGGCAGACTAATTTTAACAAAATGTCTTACAAAGTCTTCTTGTCTACTGGCTAAGCCTTGTCAAGATTCCTTCCTCTATATTACATAGGATCCAACAGCTCATTGTTAACTTCATATGGAAGGGAGCTAGAAAATCTTCAGGATTCCACTTAGCAAATTGGCAAAAGATAGCTAGACCCAAGGACAATGGGGGATGGGGTATTCAAAACCTATATTGGTTCGCACAATCACTATCTACCAAGTCATGTTGGAGGGCTCTTTTTGGTAAGGGTTTGTGGAATTTGATTTTAAAGAAGAAATACCTCAAAGGCATTGATTTGACTTCTTGGTTGCACAAAGAAGAATATAAGTTCCCGGTGGCATCAATCATTTGGAAAAATTTCATGGGTTCATTTCCAATTATCAAACGGTGGTTTGCTTGGTCGATAGGGTGTGGCAAGCAGATAATTATTGGGTTAGACCCCTTCATTGGATGCAATGCATCTTTTAGACTCTCAGATTCACTGATCCAACATCTTAATAATTTACATATTTTCTCTTTAGCAGTGACTCTCCCCAATGCACCTGGCACACAACAAAATTGGCTCGAGGTGGATCACCTTGGTATTTCGGAAGAGATGGCCATAGAATGGAACAACTATCAGACTATGCTTCGGTGAGTGGAATTTCGCTGAATAATTCAAGTGATAAGATTGTTTGGTCTTGGAACAAAGCTTTGGGTTATGTAACTGCTAGTTTAACATATCAATCCATAACTTATAAATTTCTCTCGGTTGGAAACAGATGGTGGTATAAGGCTATATGGTCAATTAATATTCTAGGAAAAATCACATGTTCCAGTAGCCCGAAATACGTAAATGGACTGTATTCTTACTAGAGCAAATTATAGGAGACGTGGAAGGATAGGACCTTCAATTTGCATTCTATGTCACGGGATGAAAAGACGACCTGGATAGGACCTTCAATTTGCATTCTATGTCACGGGATGAAAAGACGACCTCACATATTTTCGTGCACTGTGAGATTTCACAAATCATTTGGCAAGACATACTTAGTTACATGAAGATTTCGAAAGCATGGGATTGTCTTACTTTAGATGAAAATATGTTCCAATGGTTTAATTCTTATCCAAAATTGAGGCATATACCTTTCATGGTTTTATGGGGTATTTGGAAGTACAGAAATAAAATTTTATTTGAAATTTGGCCCAGACATGACTTTAGAACTGTCACAAATATACTTCTATCAATTAAAGAACATACAAGGAGAAGTGAAGATGATAAACTGGATTACATTCTTAATCCGGTCTTTTTTAATGACACTCCTATAGGTTTTTTCAATGGTGCAGTAGTTGATGGTTTCTGTGGTATTGGTATTTATCTTAAACTAAGTGCAGTTCATTCCTTCAGAATCTATTTTGCAGGTGGTGAAGGCATTAATATGAAAGTTGAGGTTATGGGCAAGTTGATGGTTGTTGGAGATTCGAAAGCAGCTATTGATTGGATTGTAGGAAAAGCAAAGTTGAATCTATTATATCTAAATTCATGGAAATCAAAGATCACGAGTTTAAAAGATACTTTCAATGGGGTCAAATTTATGCATGTGCACAGAAAATTCAACACTGAAGCAGATACACTCTCCAAACATGCTCTGAGTTGTTCTATCAGATGGTTATATTGTGAAGAATCTATAGAAGGATCTGTGGTCAATGCAGATCGTTTCTTACTATTCTAAAGTCAGAAGCACATAGTTAAACATTAAGAACCAAATGTTATTGTTTTTGTATATGGCATGTATCTGTCATCCTTTCTCTAACAAGTACTATTTAGTTGGATCTTATTATTTTTTTAGGGAAGTATTATGATAGATATACAGAAATATGGATAGATAAAGTTCCAACTTATTGAACTGTTAAGAGTTCTACAATTTACAGATCCATATGTAATAGAAAGTGTCTCTTGATTCCTAATAGAATAACAGTGAAACTGTTTTTTTTTGCGTGAAAAAAATAAAAATAAAACTAAGAGTATAGTATACATAGATTCCTTTAAGGCATGAAGGATGTGCTTTATGACATTGTTATAGGAGAGATATCTCTAACCTACGACGAGGGTGAAATCATAATATATCAAAAATCGGAGATAACACTTTATCTTTATCCTAGTGTATCCTACAATATATTTGGAAATAACTACTTAGGTAGTTAGAGGACTTATTTGATGATCAAACAATTGGATAGAAGATTATTGGGCTATCCTCTCTCTAATATTCTTTCTCCTCCATGGGCTTCTCAACCTGCACACAAAGAACAAGACCTTCATCAAACATATATGGTAGTTAAATTGAATTATGCAATAACTAAGTAACTAACTAACTAACTCAATTTAGGAGAATTAGAATCAAAACTAGAAACTTGAAATTAAACATATGCATGAAAGGAGACATTATCTCGGGGGGGAGAAGAGAGATCTCTATTTTATAAATGGAAACAACAATACAAATAAAGTACACATGTCTTCTACTGCCATCACCACCTGTAACCACTATCTGGATTCCTCCTGCCCTAGGCCACCCAAGATTGCTCGATCTCTAGTTTTCTTCCCTGCTCGAAGAAGAAAAAGACAAGGATACATGAGATATCTTTCTTGGAAAGTGGGAGATGGAAGATGTTGAGAATGGAATAAATCAAGGAGATTATGGTGATAAAAACCTTGGGGAAATAGCTCTAATTGCTTGGGATAAAATGATAACTTTGATATCACATGAGTAGTGTGTAAAGTTTCCTCCTTTGAGGTCTTATTTATACCATTTCAAGATGGTTAAGACCATTTCGCACGAGAATTAGAAATTTATGAAACTAATTTTCCTATAAACTATGCACTTGAGAATGCACTCGCGTCTTTCCTTAAGTAAACTGGTGAATACTCATCGTCTTTGTGAAGGAAACTAGCGAGTACTCACCCTCTTTGTGAAGGAAACTAGCGAGTACATGCAAATGAGGCTCATTTTGCAAAGTTATGGATGGAAACAGTCAACCAAATTCAGGTAGAGGATATATTAGGGCTAGTAGAGTGCATCTTAGCTAAATCAAGGTGCCTAAAGATGTTATAAAAGATTTCCCCTAATGTGTGAGGTTAGAATGGAAATTGATTGTTGAATTACATTATAATGTGGTGGAGGAAGATACTGAGTGGGGTCAGATGGAGTTATCCAAACATTGGATCAGGGAAGCACCTGCAACAAAAGATAAGGTATGATATGACTCTCTTCTCGATGCAAGCATACCAATGCTCATGTGTGAATAAGCATGGCTGCCAAATCAAATACACTGCAGATCCATGAATAATATAAAGAAGTCATGAGCATGGCCACAACAAAATACAAAGTGGATCCATGTACATATAAAAGTAGCAAGCATGGCCATGAAAGAGATACGCAATCGATCTATGTCAAATAGATCATAGCCACAAATAGATACATAGTGGAGCTATGTCTCAATATACATTAGAAGGATAACTAGAGAAATAAAATGGACGATTGATCCTCCTGAAGGTACCAATGTCATATATGTGAGTGTGCAATCTTGCACAACTTGAGAAACAAAATGAGAGGATTCTACTTATGGCCCAAGGCCTTCAAATCTAAACCCATCAAAGGTATCAGTCTACACCATGTGAATAAATGATCCAATGTTGAACATGAGAGACAATGTTTTATTACTATTCATTGATGTATATCATTAACAAATGTGAGATAACCCACCAATAATGATAATTTGAATCAAGGTACCTAGTAAATTATAGCAAGTGTGAATATAGGTATTGAGGTTGAACATTTGTAGAATCGGTCGATCAGAGAACATTAATGTATTCCCACTATCAATAGCGAAGGAATATGTCGTTGATGAATGCAAGCCCCAAGGTATTAATAATTCTCCAAATCCCATTCCCAGAGAAAATGTGTCAAAATCGATGGAAAGATATCTGTTTGAAGGAGGGCATTAAGGCACCCCCCATCATCCAACACAAATGAAAAGAAGGATAATCGTTTGGAAGGACTCAGACAAAAAATGTAAGGACATGTCACCGAGTATGTATTTGGCATGCACCAGAAGGAATGGCACATGGCAGGGACCCTTTGGGCAACAATGAATAATGAAAACTGCTAACAAAGGTGAGGAATTCCTACACCAATGATGAAAATGGAACCCAAGGTACTGCAAAATTCCCATTGTGTGAATAAAGGTCTTCACGTTGAACACAAAGAAATCACCCAGTCAATGGCCATTGATGAATGTCATATGTTGAGTGCAAGGTAACCCGTCAATGATGAAAATAGGCCCAAGGTGCTACTCTAGGTCAAATCTCATAACAATGTGGCATATTCAATAAGAGTTGACCCGCTAGCAAGAAGTCAATGGAGACCTTCCATACTTGCACGAGTATATAACAAAGATATTGATGATATTGAAACAAATTTTGGAAACTAGGAAGGTCGAAATGGATGGTCAAGAGACAATCGATAAATTGTTGACAAAGGATAAAGCATCCCTTGAACACAAGCATGAAACAATGGTGACTTGGGGAAACATTTGACAAAAGTGGAACAATGATATAAGTTTGTGACGCAGAAGGCATCAAATAACTCTCCATAATGACTAGAAGATTAACGAGTCGAAGGAGTAATAAAACTCAAAAATCAAGGTTTGGATTCTTAAGGCCATACTAAACCCAACTTGATGAGTGACAGACTCAAAACATGTTTCTTTGTTCAAGGGAGACATGACTCAAGAAAATTTCCAAAAAAAACATAGATATTAATTCTTTTCCCCCTCTCTCTTTTTATAATGTTTGATTTATTTTTGTCTTTTTCATATTATTAAAGCCTGAAAAAGAACACAAAAAATTATATGTTACAGTGGAGGAAACGAGTGTCATAGGCAAGAAAATTAGTTCCAAGCACAAGGAATATACCTATGCAATGTGAAAGCGGGTTGTGCATGATATGAACACTCTTGGGAATGTTTCCTTCAGGGATACAAAGTTTTGGGTTACAAAGGAAACTGGCTTAAGAGAATTCAAGTAGTGAGTAGCAAAATGAAAACTAAAACAAGCTTTAGGCTCAAAAACACGAGCAACAACATGTAATGCATTCAATACAACTCAAAACTTAAAAACAATGTGGGATCTCTGTAGGTATTGGCCAGAAGAAGACTGAGAAGAAGTCATGTGGCTTCGATGCAAAGTCATGGAGGGACTAAGAGGGATTATGAGCCTAGGAAAATAATCAACATGGGCACCAAACTACAATAAAGGTTTTAACTAGGGCACCCATGAATGGTAGGCTCTACCATGCAATTTACAACACTTTTTAAATGGAAAGAAGGCTTCATGCCGCGACTTGGTGGGGTCGAACTTAAGGAAAAAAAGGACTAGGAGACTATTAATGTATAATGCAAGTTGGAAAGCCTATCCTACATGGTAGTTTTGAGATCCTTACATGTCAACATGGACCAATATTTTATGAAAAAAACTCATAAAGGCATGATACTTTTGTCACAACTGCAAGAAATCGACCAAAAAAACCTAGCAATGACACTTTTTAAGCATTAGTCTTGACAAATTTTAACAATAAATGTCAAAATAGGAATCTTAGACTAGGCAAAAGTGGGTAAAGAGTGATTAAATAGGTGAAAAGGTGAATTTTTACCAATTCATTTGATCCAGATGTATGTCGGTGACCTCCCACCTATTCCAACTAGCTCATTTTGGGAGTTTTCCAGTTCAGTAGTTTTTTCCTAGTTTTATGGTCCCTGACTTCTCGGGCCATTTTGAGGCCCTAAACAACGATTTTAGGGATCACTCCAATTCAAACGTGTAGGGATCGCCATAGATAACATGTGTATTACTCGGATAAACCTTTCCAACGAGCTATCGTGCACCTAAAATGGAGATTGTATGCAAAAGTTACGACCCCGGGAAGTTGATGTACTAACTTACCCAAACGGGGCCCACATGACTTTTGGCGCTTCATCTCCTAGGGTTAGGGTATTGGATGTCTAGGGTTTTTGACATTCTTGTTTATTGTAAAAATTCCTTGAGAGCCTCATTGTAATCATCTTCTTGTGAATGAGCGCAACAATCACATCTCTTCTCAAAGATAAGTCGCCACCATTCTAGCAAGCTTGTTTTCCATTGCATTTTACAGTTTCAGCTTATTTCCTTATAATTGAATAGAAACCAATTTTATTGTATATCTGTTATTTTGTGTTAAGCATATTTTGATAATAATCTGTATTCAGTTTTTTTTGCTCATAAAATCTGGATCAATGGTATCAGATCGGTCTGCTCCTTGTCGTTCTTAATGCATGTCCCCAACAAGGTCAGGGTACAAAGAATTGGGTCTCGAGCTTGTTTCTCTTGAGGAAAAAATCTCTCGCATGACCAAGCAACCTCTCGTGGCGATAGAAACAAAATACGATGGGATAGGAGATCCCTTCAAAATGTTGCTCGAGGAATCCCTCATGCAACAGAGGAACGAGATGATGAATAGTTTTGCGCAAATCCTTCGGCGGCTACCAACAGGTGACGCATCTTCCTCAAATGGAGGTGTCGCCCCCTTCAAGGTACAAATCAACTTTGATATTCCTATATTTGAAGGTCATATAGACACAAATGTTGTAGCCAAATGGTTGAATCTGCTAGAAGGGTATTTCTCTGTCCATAACTTCTTGAATAGAGAAAAGATTACTTTTGCGGTCCTCAAAGTCGTTCCCCATGTCAAAGGTTAGTGGGAAACTTTCTGTGAGCAGAAGGAATCAAAGGAAACCTCATTATTTACAGTCGTGGTCACATGGGAGTCCTTCAAGAATGTTATTAAGGAATAATACTACCATGTTGGAAGTTATGACGACCTGTATACAAAATGGACCACACTACGGCAAGAAAGAGACCAAGCAGTGCCCGAGTTCACAAATATCTTCCATACCTTGCGCACCAAGCTGGGTATCAAATATTTTGAGAGACATCTAGTGCTCAAGTATCACAGTGGTCTGCATAGATACATCCGAGCCTAAATGGAGTTTCTAGACATCTCATCCTTGGGCGCGGCCTATCGATATCTCATTAAAATCGAGCAGAAGCTCAAACAAAATACGCAGCAATTTGGGCTTGGGAACCCCTCATAGAAAAATTTAGAAAAGGGAGGCCCCAACCCGTAGAACAAAGGATAGAGAAAATAAGGACTGCCTCAGGACAACCAGTCTAGGCCACAAGCAAATAAGGACACTGGAAAGACAAAGAAAGATACCGGGAAGTGGTTAAGAGCCGCTATCATAACACTGTTGATTGCCGCTCAAAGTAGTCACTAGTGGCTGAGATGAAAGTCTCTTAATCAGACGAGGGTTCTGACTCTGAGACAAAACTAGAAAGGGGGATGAATCATTGATGCAGAACCCAATGCTACCATTTTTACCACCAAGCTCAAGCCCTGAACTAGACAAGCCATATGAAGGCGAGTGCATTTTTCATTCACAGATGTGGGTGAAGGGTACCTCGATGTACTTCATCGTTGATAGTGGTAGCCAGAATAACCTCATCTTAGCAGAGGTTATCAAGTGACTCACCCTATCTAAAATTCCACACCCGCAGCCCTACAGCATCGAATGGCTCCGCCAAGGAAGCGACTCACCCTACTGAAAATTCCACACCCGCAGCCCTACATCATCGAATGGCTCCGCCAAGGAAGCGACATCCGCGTCAGCCAACAATGTCGCATGTCATACGACATCAAGACCTTCAAAGATGAGGTATTGTGTGACGTTTCCCCTCTCGAATTTTGTAATGTTATTTTGGGCCAACCATATTTATGGAAACGCCATGTTGTATATGAGTCTAGGCCTCACAGTGTTATTATTACTTTGAACAAGAAATTGTACATGATACCGGAAGCAATCCAACCTAGTGTTATTTCCTTGATCTCTGTCAAGAAATGCAGGAAGGTCATCTTTCAGACGGGGAAGTTTTTCTTCTTCGTGATTCACTCTCAGAATGAGAGAAAGATCACAGCCACATCCAGGGTCTTTGCGGTCGACCTCTCCACACAACAAAAGCAAGTGGATAAGGTCATGGAATCATACTCAGATATCTTATCCTCACCTATCGGGATACCTCTGCACTATTAGGTTAAGTACCCCATCGATCTGACCCCCGACGCATTGCTTCCCAATGCGCCAGTCTACGACCACTCTTTGTTAGAGAATGAGGAGATCATATCAGTTAGAGAAGACAAGGGGCACATATGTCCCATCTCATCACCTTGCGGGAGCCCAATCGTGTTGGTACAGAATAAATATGGAACCTAGTGACTTTGCATTGATTATTGGGCCTTGAATAAAATCACAGTCAGAAACCAGTACCTGATTCCCTGAATCGATGACGTCCTTGATCAACTCACAGGGGAAAAATACTTCAGTAATATTGATCTGAAGTATGGCTACCACCAGGTCTCGATAGAACAGATAGATGTATGGAATACCACCTTCAAGTCAAAGGAAGGTCTTTTTGAATGGTTGGGCATGCCCTTTGGCTTGACAAATTCTCCAGCCACTTTCATGAGGAAGATGGACGATATCTTGCGACCATTCACTAATAATTTTGTAGTGGTGTATCTGGATGACATTCTCATTTACAACAAGAATTGGGCAAAACACTTGTTGGACACACCTACCACACTTAGAGGGGGGGTGAATGAGTGTGGGGCTCTTTTTCCCAAAACTTCCCTCTTACACAAAAATCATTAGTTAGCATTGAACTTTTACTCATTACTCATTGTTGTCATTTATAACCAATTAGATGTGAACACATATCAGCAACATATATCAACAATATATCATCAACAATTCATCACCATAAGGAACACAAAGAATATAAGATGTATGTACAATTTTTCTTTTTATTATGGACAACAATCTAGGGGTTTATCAGCAACAACTGAATAGAGTACAACTCTACAAGAGCACCAACTCTATAATGCAAGACTCAGCTTACACCCTCAGCACCAACTGAGATGAGGCAACAATCCTCAACATATATCAATCTGTCAACAGGTACGCGACCTATCAGTAGTGCAACCAGTGTGTGCACGTGCCCTGGCTCACTACATCCTGCATATGCACACAACCAATGTATACAACAACCTGCGCATACATTCTGAGTTGTTAGGGTTTGTCTTTCAAGATCAACTCAGATTCTCTACAATCAATATATCAGTCTCTTTTGTCTCTAACTGTCCAATCTGACCACCAGCGAGTCACAACACATCCAAGC
>SNQJ01S0168498.1:20792-36513 GCA_010110895.2 Picea sitchensis | reverse complement strand
ATATTTACATCAAACACTATTGGGTCCATTACCCAAAACTTTGTGCTATGGGTCTTTCTTCAAGAGTTGACATCAATGACAACCAACCTTAATCAACATAAACAACCCAAGCGGCGGAAGCCAAGTTCCATGTATGATGACTGGATCCATCTGCAAATCCTAAGTAGATCGAAGACTTCGTTGACATCTGCCAACCAAGGGAAAACTTGGTAAGCAAGATGAAGCCAAAAAATAAAGGGAAAATATATATACACTAAATTACATTAGTATACAAAGAGTTACGCCCAAGCTTTGGGCTCAAGCGTGATATAGTTTTAAGTCGATCCCATTCCTGGGCTCATCCAACATGTTCCCTTCATAATATTCTAATTCATAGGCTCCTTCTTCTAAGACACATCACACGATATAGGGGCCATGCCACATGGGTTTGAACTTGCCTTCCCCCAGTGGTTCTTAGGATTGACCATATAAAAGGACCAAGTCACCCTCATCATACAACCGTAGACAAACAAACTTATCATATTGTATCTTAACACATCTTTTATTCGCTTCAATAGCCATAGAGGCGTCTTGATGCTGCTCATCAAGACTCTCTAGGGGCACGAGGCATTGTCCGAGATCAGAAGTGTCAGGTAGGAGTGCAACTTCCAATCTAAGAGAAGGGATCTCACATTCAATAGGTAAGATCGACTCCATGCCATGTACTAACTGGAAAAGAGAAAAATTGGTGGTAGTCTTGACTGAGTTTCAGTATGCCCAAAGTGTGGGATATAGCATGATATACTAGTTAGATTTGCTCTAGCTGACAGTTTTCTTCAAAATGGTATTGAGATACTTGTTCACGACCTCTACCTTTCCATCTTCCTCGGGGTAGTAGGGGGAAGAATGACCACACTTAAACCCTAGTTTAGATGCTAGTTCTGCCATCATTTCATTTTGAAAGCGACTGCCATGATCAGTGACAATCTCACTCGGGATTCTGAACTTGGCTATAATTTGATTGAATATGAAGAAGGCGATAGTATTCCCATCGTATTTAACTGTAGGCATGGACTCAAACCACTTATTAAAGTAGTCTACGACCACGATGATGTGTTGGTGCCCCCCAACCAAAGTTGGG
Organism: Picea sitchensis; assembly: GCA_010110895.2. NCBI lineage: Eukaryota > Viridiplantae > Streptophyta > Pinopsida > Pinales > Pinaceae > Picea > Picea sitchensis. The sequence goes on along the minus strand of SNQJ01S0168498.1, from coordinate 35,393 downwards.
TTGCAATCCACAAAGTCCACCCCCCACTTGGCGAAGGGACCGACAATAATGACTAGATGGAAAGGGGTTGGATGTGAGTGCATTTTTTGAGTGAACACCTGGCAGGGGTGACACTTCTTAACCACTTCACCACAATATTTAAAGATAGATGACCAAAAATAATCGGCTCGCAAAATTTTTTGGGCTGTCGCAAGCCCAGATAAATGACCACCACAAGCCCCACTATGGAAATCGTTTAAAACAGACTCGGCTTTCTTGTGAGTTAAACAATGACGCAAGATATTTTATACTCCTCGATGATATAAAGTGTCGTCGATGATAAGGCAGTTCTTAGCTCGGTATCGTATACATTGTCGGTCATCTTGCAAGAGATGCTGAGGGAACTTCAAAGTTTGAAGATAGAGAAAAATTTCTCCATACCAGGGGTCAGATGACGAGACAAGGAAAATGTGTTCATTCACAAATGAATCAACATGAATAACATCCTCATCTAATCGAGGGAAGTCAGATATTAACTCTGCAAAGACTAGTGATTTATTAGATTTTGCAGAAGCGAAATTGATATAGAATTCTTGTAAAATGACAATCCATTTATTGTACTTTCCCCCTACGATACACTTGGTAAGGATGTATTGAAATGGATTTACATCGATGACCACAATATTTTTACAAATCAATATATAATGGTGTAATCGTTGGACTGCGTGAATGGCAACCAAATATAGATTTTCAACGTGAGAATATTTGAGCTCAGGACCGACTAAGTTTCAACTAAGATAGTAAATGATGTGCTCATGGATCTCATCATCCTCTTGAACCAACACCATACCAATTGTCTCTTTGGATGTGATGAATTAGAGCAAGTAATCTCTATTGTAGTCAGGAGACTTCAATAGAGGCATCGATACCAAAGCTTTATTCAAAGCATCGAAGGATTCCTGGGCTCGCTCATCCTAAATAAAAGGGGTGTCCTTCTTCAAGAGACACATGAAACCCTTAGTAATATTGGCATATTTCACTATAAACCGATGTAAAAAGTTAGGTTTCCCATGTAAACCTTGAAGTTGTCGAATAGTGCACGGGGGAGGCAATCAAAGTATTGCCTCAACCTTTAATGGATATACCATGATCCCAGTCTTAGAGACTAAAAATCCTAGAAGAAGTCCTAACCTAATGCAAAAAATGCATTTATGAGGGTTCAACTGGATGTGATAATGATGAAATATTTCAAAAACTAACCGAAGGTGCTTAGGGTGATCCACTCTCTTACGGGAGTGAGCAACAAGACCATCAAGATAGGCTTCGACTGTATGCTTGAGATTGTGAAATGCAAAGGTCATAGCATGTTAAAAGGTTGCTCCGATGTTTTTAAGGCCAAAGGCATCTTATGGTATGTGAAAGTACCCCAGTGACAAATAAATTTCATCTTATGTTGATCCTCAGGTTTAATCTGAATTTGGTAATACCCTAAAAATTCATCCATGAAAGAAAAAAAATTGCTTCCTGCACACTCATCGAGAATATGATCGATGAAAGGTGTTGGGAAGTTTTCCTTAGGATAGGCATTGTTCAGGTCATGAAAATACATGCATACACATATGGTTGCTTACTTCTTATTCACAGGAATGATATTGGATACCCATTCAGTCAAGGGAACCGGATAGATAAATCCAACATTAAGCAGTTTCTCTACCTTTGCCTTAGTAGTAGGGGCCTTCCAGGGATTAAAAACTCTAAGACATTGTCAAATAGGGTTAGCATCCGAATAAATTTTAATATCATGTTTGATAATTTGAGGGTCGATTCATAGCATCTCTTCATATGACCAAGCAAATACATCTCGGAATTCCTTGAAGAGTTCGGTGTAGATCAAAATTTCTTCTAGCGACCAATTTGCACTAATGTATGCATTTTCAATCTTGCCAAGGATATGAGAGATATCAATCGTGACAGTAGGTGAGATACTCACCATGTTTCCTTCAACATAAATGTCATGTGTATAAAGTGAAACTACAACGTGACTGACTATCTCACTCAAAGTAGATCTAAAGTCATCTTGTTCGATTCTAGCAAGCTCTGGGAGAAAACAAGAGCGATGATGCATATCATCCCAAGTTTTGTCAGAACCATTCATGGCCTCAATGATGGATTCATCCGAAGGTAAAGTCTCATTGAGGAATTCATGTGAACAAGGCGACAAAGTGGCCCACACAGGCTCAAGAACAATATCCTCCTCGTTCGTCTGTGAGGTAATATGATCGGGATTGATGAAAGAGTCAAGAACAACTTGATACACTATCTCTGTTGCCAATAGTGGCATGGCCATTCCAATATGTGACTTAGCTTCATGATACACATTCGATGAAGGTAGGGTCCAAGGATTGTTAAAATAGGAAGTGTCGAAAGGAACGAAACTCTCTAATGAAATGGGCCTACTGGACATGGCGTAAATATGGTGAACCGGTGCCATGAATTCGAAGGTACCCATAAGGGATGAATACATTATGACACTGATATTCTCAGTTGTCGGCTGATAATTGTTGACCACGGATATTGATGGCCCAACAAATGCACTAGGACTAGCATACACAAAGGACAACTGATCGATCATTATGATATTCCCATCGTTAGGAAAACAAAGAGTATGGAAGACGTATGATACGATTGTAGTCATATTGTAATTCCAATTACATCCTAGTAATAAGTTATAATCAAGGGGTGCATCAAACACCTCAACATACACCTCTACCATCTTCTCACCTAACTGGACTGGAAAGGAAGGAAGAATACCGTGAGGGCGGAAGGAACGACCGTCAAAAGCAGTCAACATGGTTGGATATTGAGAAAGATTCGGAGAGCTAATGGCTTTCCAACAGACCAGGGACATCACACATGTTGCACCGCTTTCATCAACAACAATATGTTTGATGGTATACTTCAATTAACCCACGTGGATTTAGAATTCCACATGGTAAGGCAAGCGAGGCTTCACATCTGTGACGTCAAACTTGATAACTTTTGAGCCACTAGGATCTAGAGCTCCTAACATAGATAGCAAGGCATTCCTCTGTGAAGGAAATGTCTGGAGTACCTCCAGAGTCGACATCGCACAAGGGGTTTGACCCAGGTCCTCAACAATAGAGTAATTTTGGGTAGCTCTAGCATTAGGATTGTGGGTAGAGCGTTTTATTACTCCTTTCAGAATATGAGGTAGTGGCTTTGGTTTTTTGATCTGTAGGGGCATCTCTGGAGGAGGAGGAGACTCTAGACCAGGTATAGTTTGTGTAGAAATGTAATCACGAGATCGGGTGGCTACATTAACCTCAAATTTGACCATATTGATGCATAAATGATCACTGTACTATGTCGTGGGGTTGTGACTCCCACTCGCCACATTTCTGGCATTCGAGGAGCTCGAGGCCATGTGTTGGTTATGTGGAAAATGATTTGTCATCACGGTGGGCAGTAGAGATAAAATCCTCATAGATTCCACAATTTTTTGGCGTAAATGAGTAAGGTGATCATTTGTACAAAGATTATAGGGAAACTTCACCTTATACCTTTCTTTCTTGCCCTCACTAGCATTATTAATCGTCTTATCATTATTACCATTGTCCTTGGGTTTATTATTATTCTTCCCACCCTTACGATTATTATTACATCCTTTCTTATTACTCCCACCTGGTTGTTGGTTACCATTTGGGTCGGTCAATGATTGCATGGAATGTACATCCACCGATTGAGTGGGATTAGAGGACATAGACAAAGTTGGCCCTCCAGAATATTGGTTTAGAGACAAGTCTTTCAAATGGCCTTTCACTGATTCTACGGATTTCACATTGACAGAGCCTACAATGCCATCAGAATGTAGTCCAAGATTTTGTCTAGGGTCATAGTTTGATGTCTATGTGTCAGGAAGAATCTCATATAACATCCTAAAATGAGCATATATAAGATCTAACTATTGGGCTTTAAAAATTGCTTCTTCCTCAAAAGTGACCCCGGATGTAGAAACATCCTTCGAAATATAAGGCATGAGAGATTTAAGGAACCAATCTAGCCAGAATCCTGGGGGTATATAGGCCTTGATCAACCTATTCCATCTACACCACTCCTGGATGTGATCCAAGATATGAGTGGCCCTATCCTAATGAAATGTCGACAAAAGTTCGATGCCAGAATCATAATGAACCGATAATTGGAAGTGATTGAGGAAGACTAAAACTAACTGATTAAATGTTTTGTATGCCCCCCTAGGTAGATCAATGTACCATTTCGTGACAACCCCCATGAGGTTGTGTTGAAACAATCTTAACCGAATAGAATCGTCATTAAGGGAATTTGAAGAACACCATAGGTGAAAGGTGGTGACATGATCACCAGGATCCTCACCAATCCCTCCCTCAATTTTTGGAATATATGAAGGAAGCTTAGTGGGGACAGAGGACCATGATGGATCATGATGCATGGGGTCATTCATTAACTTAGACAAGTTTGGAAAGTTGAGCGTGGCCAGAAAAGGGAGACGAGGTTACAGAATCTGGCCCCAAGCTCTATGGAAAGATTGTGGTTGGGGAATCACAACCCATATAGGGTTCTAGTAAGCACCATGGCCCTGTCTGGGATTGTAAGACCCTCCTCCAATATGATTCATAAGGGATTAGTTGGGCACCATTCCAGTAGGAATTTGTTTATGAGGGTTATAAAAATGACCCGCAGTTGGAGTGGACCCGGATTGGGGGTTTCCCAAGGTGTGAAAATGACCTCCTTCGGGTGTGAATCTAGAGGATAAAGGTGGTTTGTCATGCCAAACATCTTGGTCAAAATAGACACAGAGGAGGTGGGTGTAAAGAATGGAATGTGAGTAGTAGCTTGTCTGCCAAGTTGGTTACTCCATCCAGAAGCAATAGGATTAGACCCAAGATTAAAAGGAGGAATGCCTCCCACGATAGGAGTCATTTAAGGAACATGAATGGCACCAAATGAGAACATAGTATAAGGAGGAGCTATGCCCCCAAGTCTAATGCTAGCATTAGTCCCAACCATTGGGATGGAGTTTGAAAACTGCGATGTAAAATTTAGCATACCATAGGAAAAATGACTAGACGTCATAGGGATGGACTGAACATTAGAGAACGATGAGTGACCAAGAGACCCAAATGGGTTCGTGGCTATAGGTTGAATATTCACTATAGGATGGGTAATAGTGATGATAGGTGCCTTCGGCACTACAACCATTGTGGTTGAAGGAGTCGAAGGGGTACCATTAACTATAGTATGTGTGGGGGTCAAAGGGCTCCCAGTATCTTGATGACTCGGTTCAGTACTCATCCTTGTACAATCACAAGTATAATAAGTGGAGGTGTGTGTACCACGTTTGATAATTGTACGCCTTTTAGAAGACAGAGACTCAAAATGCGGTGGCAAATGTAACAAGCGGCGAGGCCCGTGGGAAAGTTGTTCTGGCTCCATGATGACTCAAGACTCGATATATAGAAAAAAAATCCTAAGGCTAACTAGTAATCAAAGAGAACACCAAAAATAATCAAATGACCAATATGCACACAGATAGGATAAAGTGGCTGAAAGGGACCTCCCTCTCTAAAGTAGGTATGCCTCGCCCAAGAGGGGACTGAGACTCCACTGCTAAAGATCGGAGCTAACATAATCAGTTATAAGTGTTGGTTGTGAAGCCTGATTATCTTCCTGATTCAGTGGTCTTTTGTTTTCAATTGTGTTTATACCCCATGAAGTATTTACACCCCAGAAGTATGTACACTCTTCCACGTAGGGGAGTGCAAAGGGGGGTTACCCCCTCTGCGGGGTTTGGGGGGGGCTATCCCCTCAGTTGGGGGGTTTGGGGGCAAGCAGGCCCCCAGTAGGGGTTCGGGGGCAACATTCCCCGATGGGGGTTCGAGGTCAAATCCTTCAAAGAAAAAATTTCCTTGTGAAATTATATTGTAATTTCATTGTAAATATGGACCGTTCATTATAAGGTCGCATATCTAATGGTAGAAGTTATGTTAGGTTTTTTTTCCCTAGAAGGCAACCCTCTCTTATGAGGGAAATGTATTGTGTCTCTATATCATGGTGAATATTGTATTCTGAGATAGGAGAATATGAGAGAAAGAAGAGGCAGTTACAATGGGTTTGTTGTAGGTTGTATCCCTTCATTTGCTGGATAATAATAAAGGAAAGACCTGGCAATTTATCTGGTGGACGTAGCCCACACTGGGTGAACCACGTATACCTATGTCTCTATTGTATTATGTATCTTCTATTTTTTATTTCCGCATTTGTTTTATTTTATTGCTCCACGATTCTGTTTTTCTAACAATAAGGGCCCTTGTGGGATTAACAACTAGTCGGTCAGTTCCCCTCCGAGAGGTAATCTTCCATAAAGGTTGTGTGTTGTCTGACCCTTATCTGACCCAAGGTACCTGTAGAATAACCCCTACAAGTAACCTATGTGGTACCTAAGTCAAGCAACTAATCAACCATGATATAACCGGTGCACAGGTGAACAATCGTAAGTCAAGTCCACCGTATGGGTAGGGTAGCAAAATCCCAAAACCTTGAAAGCACCGCCTCGCACAGAGGAAGGGCACTAGCGAGATCCTCATATACAAATAGATCCCCAGAAATATATCTAATGCTAAGAAGGTATCGGGGGGATATCCCTTCAACCAACCTCATGCGACCTCGTGCTTAACTTCGGTGTAAGCGGAGCCTCCTGATATTACTGATTAAACAATGGATTTCTCCACTCCCTTAGTCAGACACATATGTTGATTTGATAGCCTTGGAGAAGTTTACTCACAAAATCCTATTCCAAGGCTCTAAATCCTAAGCTAGTTTGTGCACCCTAGAAAGATAAAATCGTTACGAATCAATTTTAAATTATAACATTACTTTTAATGGCCTTGCTTACTCAAAAGGTGTGGTTGTGAAACTAGTGATGTTATGAATCAACAAGTAAAATAAATGAATATGAATACAATGCAAAGTCCTAACTTCAATGTCCAATAAATGATATGCTTTTCAAAATGCAATTCTCAATTCAGCTCTGCAATTCTAAATAAAATGCAATCTTTCTTTACATGCACTAAGATTAACGATAAAGACTCAAAAGATAAAAAATGCCAATCAATGTAAAATGCCTAATATTTTTGTATTTTCAATATAAGACAATGAAAATGAAAGGACTGAACAATGACTTGATATAAAGACTCTACTGTGTATAGACAAAGACAACCCAAGTAGGATATCAAGGAGCAAAACACCCAACCCAAGATGAATTATTTCTCCTCTTTTCCATAGCTCGGATTTGGCCCATTTGTAGCACTCAAGTGGAACTAAAGTGTCAATCCAAAACGTTTCCAGTATATGGAAGGCCAAGGATCATAGATCTTGTGACGTGACATGGAAAATTGACACCATTTTTTAATTTTGGGCACAAATCTCGATGTATGCAGGCTGTATTGGTGCAACCTGTGTATACACATTATGTAATATAGGCAAGATGCGTATATCTAGAAAAATAATTTTTTTAGTTCTGGGATTTGCAAAAAGGGGCTTTAAGTATGCATAGGGAAATGGGAAAATGCCCTATGTGCAAGATTTCATAGGGTGAGGAAAATCTTGCTATAACAAACACCTTGTTTCTTTCCACCATGTCTCTCACAAAATGGTTTTGTACATCAGTATGCTTAGTCTTAGAATGATAAGTACGGTTCTTTTCCATAAATATTGTGCTTTGACAGTCGCAACTTATCTTCATAGCTCTCTTCTCAAACCCGATTCCTAAACACAACCTTTGCATCCATACTGCTTCTTTGATTCCATGAGTGGCTACCATGTATTCAACTTTTGTTGTTGACAGGGCTATGACCTCCTGTCGCTTACTCATCCAGTTGATTTCTCCACCAAACATTTTGAACACATATCCACTTGTTGACTTTCGTCGATCCAGATATGAAACCCAGTCGGCGTTGATAAATCCATGTACATTTAATTCACTATCACCTCCAAGTTTTCCATGGTAGCATATAGCATAAAATTTTGTGCCACACAAATATCTGAATACTCTCTTGATAGTTGTCCAGTGCTCCTTCCTAGGTTTCGACATGTATCTACTCAACACTCCCACTGCATGGGAAATGTTTGGTCCAATGCATACCATCACATACATTAGACTACCAACAACACTTGCATAGGTAACATGTGCCATTTTCTCTATTTCCTCCTATGTCCTTGGACATTGTTTAGTAGTTAGCATTGATCCCACAGGAATTGGCACCTTCACAGGTTTTCAATCTTGCATGTTGAAACATTTCAAGATTGTTTCAATATACTTTGGCTGGTTGAACCAGAGCTTTCTAGCTACTTGATCTCTCTTAATCTCCATTCCTATAATGAATTTCATTACACCGGGATCCTTCATGTTGAACTTGGAGGATAATTGCTTCTTCACCTCCTTTATTGCGTTCATGTTGTTTCCAATCAACAACATGTTATTGACATACAATTCCACATATATGAAATTCCCACATTCTTCTTTGGAATATATGAAGTGATCAACTTTGCTTCTCACAAACCCCAAAATAAGGATGTATGTGTCGAACTTTTGGTACCACATCCTTGGTGATTTCTTTAGACCATAAAGGGATCTTTTCAGTTTGCACACCAAATATTTATTTCCCTTTACTACAAATCCTTCATGATGTTTCATGTAGATTTCCTCTTTCATGTCCCTGTGTAGGAACATTGTCTTCACATCCATCTGTTCTATTTCTAGATCAAATGTTGCAACTAGAGACATTTGTACTCTAATGGAAATTAATTTTGCAACAGGGGAAAAATCTCACCGAAGTGGACTCCTTAGACTTGGGAATATCCTTTCGCTACTAGACGAGCTTTGAATTTCTTGACTTGACTTCTTGTGTTTATCTTCTTCTTGAATACCCATTTGATACCGATAGGATTTCTTCCACTAGGTAATTTGACTAAGTCCCATGTCTCATTATTGTGAAAGGATTACATATCTTCAACCATGGAATCCTTCTATATTTTTCCCTCTATTGAGTCGACTGCCTCCCCGACCAACTTAGGCTCATCGTCGATGGCAGTCAACAGAAATGTGAAATGGAAGTCGGGTGAACTATAAATTTCAACTGGTTTTCTTACTCATTTTTATCTCCTTACAACCGAGGTCAGTTGTTCCACCTTTCATTCTAATTCAATCAACTCATCTGAATCATCTTCTCAATTCCTCAGTTCAAACCACACCTTCTATGGATTATTCTTGGTCTGAACAATTTACTTAGGCTCGGACTTACTTCCGACTTCTCTCAAGACCAAATTTTGATTGTACACTGTTTTCCTTGATGCAGGATCCCATAGCTTATATCCTTTCATTCTTTCTTTGTATCCAATGAAAATACACTTGACTACCTTCTTGTCCAACGTGTTCCTCTTTTCCTTGGGAACATGCAAAAATGCATCACATAAAAATACTTTGAGATATGAAACCAAAGGATTCTTACCCGACCATACCTCATGTGGAGTCATGTCGACTAGCGCCAACGAATGAGACATATTCAACATATATTTTTTAGTGTCGACTGCCTCCACCCGTAATTCTTGTGATCCTAGCACCATTGAGAATACTCCTTGCCTTGTCAATTAATGTTCTATTCATTCTCTCAACAACTCCATTTTTTTGTGGGGTATATGGTGTGGTATTTTGGCGTGCTATGCCACAGTGGTTGTAGAACTGGTCAAATTCCTTTCCACAAAATTCACCATCGTTGTCACTCCTCAACAGCTTAATCTTCTCATCTGTCTGGTTTTCTATAATAGATTTAAAATATTTGAATTTATCGGAAACCTTTGACTTCTTTCTTGGGAAATATATCCATGTCTTCCTAGAAAAATCATCTATGAAGGAGACATAATAAATGGATACACCAAGTGAAGGAACTGAAACAGGTCCAAACGCATCACTATGAACCAACTCTAGAATCTCATTTTCCCTTGTCACTCCATATGGGAACCTCACCCGACTTTATTTTCCATATATACAATGTTCACAAAAGTCGACTTCTAAATTACATTCAGGAAAATCTTCGACCATACCTTTTTTATGCATAGATCAAAGTTCATTTTCTCCCATGTGTCCCATCCTCTCATGCCATAGCATGGTCAAGTCAACTTTATGATGACTTTTCGAGTCAGTTTGAATCGACTCATCTTGAGTTGAGTCAAAGTCTAGTTGACTTTAGGAACAACGATGATGTTGCATCCAATGGTGTTGACACTCCCTGGTAACTTGTATAGGGTTCCAATCCGAACTCGTTTCATTAATACCATCGCACCTTTGACCATCTTGCATGAATCCTTTTGAAATAGAGTGTGCACCCCTGCATCACTCATCAAGTTGAAGGAATTGACTATAATGAAACATTTTTCCTTGTATCCAAAATGAATTCCATCCACCTTATTCTAGCCATTGTAGCAACACATAAATGGGAGGTCTATCGGATGGATGTCAAATCCACCTTCTTGCATGGGGATTTACAAGAAGAAATCAACATGGAACAACCTCTTGGCTATGTCCGGAATGAATCTAGCCTTGTTTTTCACCTTAAGAAATCTCTTTATGGTTCAAGCAAGCTCCCCGAGCTTGGTATGCCAAAATGGACAACTTTCTTCTTGACACCAGCTTTTCTAGATGCCATTTTGACCCTAATGTCTATACCAAGAAAGTAGGAAGCCATATCATAATCCTTGTTCTTTATGTTGATGATATTATCCTCACTAGTAGTGACCCAAAAATTTTGATGTAACTACGGAAGATATTCTTTTGTATTTGTATTGGTCAAACCTTGATAAGGTTATTGTAATCTTATTGTATAAATCGGCTCAAAATAAATTATTATTTTATTGTTATCCTTATTTTAAAAGTCAAAACGAATCCTCTTAGGATTGTGTCTTTTTGGGAGTTAAGTTATGTGTATAAATAGAGGTCGAGTTCCTCTCAATTGTATACACACACAACTTTCCTTATGTATTTGGAGGATAGAAAATGAGGTCTAGCACAGGAGGTCTTGGTTTCTTGGTATTTGGTATCTTGGTCTTGGTCTATTTGTGGAGAGCTATAAATGTGACATTGTATTGGTTGAAGGAATCTATACTGAAGAATTGGTTGCTAGGTTTTCTCCCCCACGAGGGTTTCCCAGGATATATCTTGTGTTCTATGATGTTTATCTTTCAGTGATCCTATTACATGCAATTGTTAATGAATTTTAATGAATATAGATGTAACTTCTAAAATTATAACATGGTATCAGAGAAGGCATGAATAGAAGACAATTCATAGATCTAAAAGAATGTGAGGATGCATAATTTGGAAACCATCCACTCTTAATTTTCAAGAGTGAACCAGATCAAGGAGCAGATAGAATCCATTGGTGATACAATGAATGGAGAAGAAATATTTATGACCACCTTGAATGGCCTCCCCAGGCCATGGGATGAATTTATTCAAGGGATATGCTCAAGAAGGAAGATACCCAAGTTCAGTAGGCTATGTGAAGATTGCAACCAAGAATAAGAAAGGATGACAACAGTAAAAGAGAATATGACATATGATGATCAATACCTATCCTCCCACACTAGGAAAGGAAAGAGCAAGAAAGAACCCTCCTCACCCAAGAAGTTTCAGAAGGGCCGAAGAAATAACCCAAATATCAGATGTTTCTGTTGTCAGAAAATGGGACACATTGCTAGGAATTGTTCCCTCATTTAGAGATCAAGGGATAAAAAAGGAGGTAAAAGGCATCATGTTTATACAACTGAAGATGATGAGCCACCCAAGAAGGTTGCAAAGGAATATGAGTCAAGTGATGATGAGTATGTTCTTATCTCAACTCTTACATGAACTGTCACTCATGGAAGTGACATTTGGCTGGTGGAAAATGGTGCTTCCAAGCACATGATAGGTTATAAAAAATCCTTGTCTAGCCTTACTCATAAGGATTCAATGCCCAAGGTAAAATTGGGAGATGACTATCAATATCCGATCAAAGGAGTAGGAGAAGCCTCCTACAAGTTAGACTCATGAAAGCCAATGAAGATGAAGGAAGTTCTCTATGTGCCTGGATTGAAGAAGAAACTTTTCTCGATTTAAACATTGGATGAGAAAGGTTATAGAGTTTCATTTGTTGATGGACAAGTTCTTATGTAGCCTAGAGGGAATAGTTTTGATGATGTTGTGGTGATTGGAGTTTAAGAGGGAGGACTCTACAAATTAAAAGGGCGATTAGAGTCAACATTAATTCACGACATTGTGAATTCTAATGAATTATGGAATATTATATTTTCTCACCTACATTACAAGGCCCTATTGAGTGTGAGAAATATGGTGACAGGACTATCAAAGATCCAGGAAAAACAAGACGACGTGTATAAAGGTTGCGCACAAGGTAAGAATGTGAAGCACTCCTTTCCCAACAACGTTAGCAGAGCCAAAAGAGTACTAGACATCATGCACTCAGATGTGTGTGGATTGATGTCAACAAATTCACTAAGCGGGTATGTATATTATGTGTATTTAATTGATGATTAGTCATGTAAAACTTGGATCTATTTGTTGAAGGCAAAGAGTGAAGTGTTTGGAAAATTCAAATAATTTAAGGCACTGGTAGAAAACCTGATAGAGCGAAAGATAAAGACCTTGCGATCATATAATAGAGGAGAATTCACTTCAGGGGAATTCAAATAATATTGCAAGGAAGATGAGATTAAGAGGGATCTTTCTACTCCCTACAATCCTCAGCAATAGAAGAAAGTAAGAAATAGACAATCATGGAAGCAATGAAGGCTATGATCCATGATCAAGATCTACCTATGCATCTATGGGAAAAAGAAACAAATACTGCAATGTACGTGCATAACATAAGTCCCCACAAAGTACTTGAAAACAAGACACCAAATGAGATGTTTTCAGGAGAGAAGAGAAAATTCAGCCATCTAAGGATATTTCTCTACCCCGTATTTGTGCATGTCCCCAAGGAAAAGAGGAAAAAAATGGATCCATATGGAAATAATGGAATATTTTTTGGTTACAATGATACATTGAAGGAATACATGATATATACTCCCGGTCACCGGAAAGTTGAGATTAGACGAGATGTCACCTTCGATGAGAGTGCAAATTTTAGCAAATCAAAATAGGACTATGCAAAAGAGGTTCATGAGGAGGAGAATGAAGTTACTATAGTTTCAGAGGTAGAATCAGTTTAATCGGAGGAAGTCATTTATGAGGATAATGACATGGCAGAAACTCATAGGCCAGGAGAGATGCCTTCGCGCAAGAGAAGACCAACTTGGGAAAAATGAGCTCATAAGAGATGCAGAAAGATATGGTGCTCCAGAAAAATGTCTCACGGAAAGTGAGAAGCTGAAACTATATTCCAGTTATGTGGCATGTTTGTGTGATATCATGGATGCAGAACCATCCAATTATGAAGAGGCTCTAGAAAATAGGGTATGGAAGGATGTCATGGGGGAGGAATACCAATCCATAGTAAAGAATGATGTATGGGATGTGGTCCCCAGACCGAAGGAGAAATTAGTAGTAAGTTCAAAATGGATCTACAAAATGAAACATATAGCTGATGGCAGTATTGAAAAGTATAAATCTAGGTGGCTCAAGGATTCTCTCAGAAGGAGGGCATTGACTATGATGATACATTTGCTCCCGTGGAGAGATACACCTCGATCAGGAATATACTTTCGTTGGCCACAATAATGAAATGGAATGTGCATCAAATGGATGTGAAGACAACCTTATTGAATGGTGAAATAAAAGAGGAATTATATGTGGACCAGCCACAAGGGTTCAAGTTACATGACAAGGAGACGCATGTGTGCATATTGAAGAAGGATTTATATGGATTAAAGTAGGTACCAAAGCATGGTATGGAAGGATCGATAGTTTTCTGACCAGCTTAGGATTTACAAAGATCAGTGAAGATCCTAACCTTTACTTTCAGGTTTTGGATGATGGTATGGTAATACCAATGTTGTATGTGGATGGAATGTTTCTAACATGTGTGGAAAATCTCATCTTAGAGTGTAAGAGAAAACTAGCTTCTGATTTTGAGATGAAATATCTCGGGATGATGCATTACTTTTTGGGTCTCGAGGTATGATAGAGACATGATGAGATCTTTTTGAATCAAGGGAAGTATGTAGTGGAAAAATTGAAGAGGTTTGGGATGTTGGATTGCAAGGAAATGGCTACACCTATGGTATCAAATCTGAAGTTGTTGCAGGATACGACTTCAGAGACTGTGGATGTTACTTTATATAGGCAGATGGTGGGTTTGTTGATGTACTTGATGAACATGAGACTAGATATATGTTTTTCTATGAACACCCTGATTCAGTACATGGAGCATCCCAGGAAGGTTCATTCGGTTTCAACAAAACATGTGATAATATACCTTAGAGGTACAATGGATTATGGTCTCAGTGTTGGGTATATGTTATATTCTTTGCATGTGTGTGTGTGGGTGCGTTAGGTTCGACAATTGC
>SNQJ01S0168498.1:0-19508 GCA_010110895.2 Picea sitchensis | reverse complement strand
GTGGAGAATTATGAAAAAATGAATTCAAAGAATTTTGTAATAAGTGTGGTATAGCAAGGTAGCAGACTACTCCATACACTCCTCAGCAAAATGGAGTTGCATAAAGGATGAACAAGACACTGATGGAAAAATCAAGAAGCATGCTCAGCGGTGCCAAGTTAGGACATGAATTCTGGGCAGAGGCAGTGGGTACAGCATGTTACCTGGTCAATCGATCACCTTCATCAACGTTGGATGATAAAACTCCACACGAGGTATGGACTGAAAAGAAACCCTCTCTTCAACATATTAGAGTGCTTTGTTGTGATGCTTATGTACATGTTCCAAAGTAAAATAGGAGTAAGTTGGATAAAAAAGTTGAAAAGTGTATCTTTATTCTTTATAAAGACGGTGTGAAAGGTTATAAGATTTGGAACCCATAAAATAAGAAGATTGTTTACAGTTAGGATGTTGTTTTTAGAGAGGTAAAAGATGTGTCCAAACAGGAATTCCTACCATGGAAAGAAGAACCTGAGAAAATAGAGCTAGATTTGGATGATGCAAAATCTGAATCATCTAAAGAAGATGAAGCAGAAGAAGAAGAAGAAGAATCTCATACCCCAGTATTGAGGAGATCGGTGAGAGAAAGAAGGCAACTAGAAAGGTATAGTCCAGCTGATTTTCATTCCAATTTTTCTTTATCTATTACTGATGATGATCCCAGAACTGTCAGGGAAGCAATGAATTCATAGGATAGTAAACTATGGAATCATTCCATGTTTGAAGAAATGGATGCTTTGGATAAGAATGAGGCATGGGATATAGTTGAGTTGCCAGCTGGAAGAAAATATGTTGAAAGAACATGGTTGTTTAAGAAGAAGTTTAATGCAGAAGGAAAAGTGGAGAAATACAAAGATCGGTTAGTAGCAAAAGGTTATTCCTAGGTAGAGGGAATCGACTTTGGTGATATTTTTTCTCTTGTTGCTAAGTTAACTTCTATTAGATTTCTTTTATCTATTGTTGTTGCTTTTGATGTTGAAGTGGAACAGATGGATGTGAAGACAACATTCCTACATGTGGATCTGGAAGAAGAAATCTACATGAACCAGCCAGAAGGCTTTGTAGTAACAAAAGTTTGACACATACATCCTTGGATTGGGATTTGTGAGAAGCAGAGTTGATCACTGTTTATATTCCAAGCAGGTTGGTAATCACTTCATTTATGTAGTGTTGTATGTTGATGACATGTTGTTGGTAGGAAATAACATGGATGTTATCAAGGAGGTGAAATCGTAGCTATCCTCCAAATTTGACATGAAGGATCTCGGTGTTGCTAATTTCATTCTGGGAATCGAAATTAAAAGATATCATGCAAACAAAAAATTCTGGTTGAATCAGAGAAAATGTGTTGAGATGATATTGCAGAGGTTTAATATGCATGGAAGTAAACCGGTCAAGGTTCCTATTCCTATAGGTGTAAATTTATATGTAGATCAGTGTCCCAAGACACAGGAAGAAGAAGAGGACATGTCCCATGTTCCATATGCCAGTGCAGTTGGCAGTTTGATGTATGCAATGGTCTGTACTAGACCAGACATTGCACATGCAGTGAGATTTTTGAGAAGGTATATGTCAAAACCAGGGAAGGATCATTGGAAAATAGTAAAGAGGGTCTTTAGGTATTTGCATGGAACTACCAATTATGGATTGTGCTACCAAGGAAGAATAGGATTGGACAGAGTGGTGGACATACATGGCTTTGTTGATGCAGACTGGGTTGGAGATCTGGATTGCAGAAGATCTACAAGTGGGTATATGTTTAACCTATTTGGAAGAGAAATCAGTTGGATGATCAAAAGACAGGTTGTAGTGGCACTCTCAACTATAGAAGCTGAATACATGGCAGCCACTCATGCAAGCAAGGAAGCAATATGGTTACAGAGATTGTGTTCAAGTATTGGGTTGGTACAACAAGCAGTGAAATTAGATTGTGATAGTCAAAGTGCAATCTTCCTGGCAAAGAACCCAGCTTATCATTCCAAGACAAAGCATATTGATGTTTAATATCACTTTGTGAGAGACATGGTTGAGAAAAAGAAGGTGTTTCTAGAAAAGGTTGACACTTTGAAGAATGTTGTAGATTTATTGACAAAGTCTGTGAGCACAAAAAAGTTCTCCTGGTGTAGAGTAACAATGGGCATTGTTGCGCTAGATTGTTGACTATATAACCCTGTGGAACCCTGGATGCAAAGCAAACAACAAGTCGGAGAATGTTGGGTATATGTTATATTCTTTGCATGTGTGTGTATGGGTGCGTCAAGTTCGACAACTGTGTTTTTTCTATTTTTAGCGGATTTTTCTATTTTTAGCGGATTTTGCTATTTTTAGTGGTTTTTTAAATTAATCTCGGATTAAGGGATTAGGGTTTTGGTATCTAAAGAATACCTAAAAACATTGTATATATATATTGTATGGTGAATGGAAAAATTTGATATAATGAATATAAGAAAGGTTTTCCCGGTTGAGGGTTTCCGGTATAAATCTTTGTGTACTATGTGAATGAGCCATTGATTAACTTTTTGTTTTGCTTAAGAATCTATATGCATTGCTTTACTTCGCATGTTTAAAACTTACACTCAGGTATGTGATAGACCATGAGTTTAGGTTATATGGATATTCTAATTCATATTGGGCTAGAAGTATTCCGATTGGAAGAGTACTTTGACATATTGCTTAAGTCTAGGCTCTAATATGGTTTTGTGGAGTAGAAGGAAGCAGTCATGTGTAGCACTCAATATGATTGAGGATGAATATGTTGCAACATGTGTAACATGTAGAGAAGCAGTGTGGCTTCGGAAGCTGTTGTTTGGGTTATTTATTCTCAAACTGGAGGCGACCTGCATTTGGTGTGACAACCAGAGTTGCATGAAGTTGTCAGATAATCCGGTGTTCCATGACAGGTTGAAGCATATAGAGATCAAATATCACTATATCAGGGATATGGTGCAGAGGGGAGAAATAAGGCTCCAGTACATGACTACCGAGGAGAAGTTTGTGGGCGTGTTGACCAATCCACTATCGAGGATGAAGTTCAAGCACTTCAGGGACAAGCTTGGCGTGGTCCCTCTTCACAGGGAGTGACGAGGTACATATGCATTGCGGGGTAGTGGATGTCCTGGGGACATGTTGTAGCTATTTGAGAGCTACCCACAGGCCTTGGATACATTGGATGTGAAGTCACATGGGTGCATATGAGGTACAAATGCATTGCGGGGTAGTGGATGTCATGATGACATGTTGAATCTATTTGAGAGCTACCCATAGGCCTTGAATGCATTGGTTGTGAATTCATGTTGTACTATGGATATCCGATGATGTATAGATTCATATGTTCAACAATCAATGATCATGAGCTCGTGTGGAAACAAAGAATACCTTCTTAGTTAAGAGGGAGTGTTGATATTTTGATGTAACTATGAAAGATATTCTTTTGTATTTGTATTGGTCAAACCTCGAGAATATTATTGTAATCTTATTGTATAAATCGACTCAAAATAAATTATGATTTTATTTTTATCCTTATTGTAAAATTCAAAACGACTCGTCTTAGGGTTGCGTCTTTTCGGGAGTCAAGTTATGTGTATAAATAGAGGTTGAGTTCCTATCATCTATATACACACACAACTTGCCTTATGTTGTGTATTTGGAGCATAGAAAAGGAGGTCTAGCACAAGAGATCTTGGTTTCTTGGTCTTGGTCTATTTGTGGAGAGCTATAAACATCACATTGGACTGGTTGAAGGAATCTATACTAAAGAATTGGTTGCTGGGTTTTCTCCCCCACAAGGGTTTCCCAGCATATATCCAGTGTTATGTGATTGTTTATATTTCAATTATCCTATTACATGCAATTATTAATGAATGTTAAAGAAGATAACTGTAACTTCTAAAACTATAACAAAATCCACCTTCTTGCATCGGGATTTGCAAGAAGAAATCAACATGGAACAACCTCTTGTCTATGTCAAGAATGAATCTAGCCTTGTTTTTCACCTTAATAAATATATTTATGGTCTCAAGCAAGCTCCCCGAGCTTGCTATTCCAAAATGGGAAACTTTATTCTTGACACCAACTTTTCTAGATGTCATTTTGGCCCTAATGTCTATACCAAGAAAGTAGGAAGCCATCTCATAATCCTTCTTCTTTATTTTTATGATATTAATTTCACTGGTACTAACCCAAAACTTTTAAACCATGTGAAAACCATCCTTATGTAGAAATTTGAAATGACATACTTAGGCTTTTTGCACTATTTCATTGGCCTCCAAGCTTTGCAAACCAAGGAAGGAATTTTTCTTTCCCAGTCTAAGTATTCTTGTGACCTTATTCGTCACTTTCACATGGAATATTGTAAGCCAACCACTTTTCCCTTCCAGTCTGGAGTAAAAATTTCTACCACATGTACTTCTCCCGAAGTTGACGCCACTTTGTACCATTAGTTAGTTGGTAGCCTCTTATACTTAACTCATAACCATCTTGATATTTCATTTTTTGTTGGTCTTGTTGCTTAGTATATGTAAACACCCCATGAAAACC
Organism: Picea sitchensis; assembly: GCA_010110895.2. Classification (NCBI taxonomy): domain Eukaryota; kingdom Viridiplantae; phylum Streptophyta; class Pinopsida; order Pinales; family Pinaceae; genus Picea; species Picea sitchensis. The sequence goes on along the minus strand of SNQJ01S0168498.1, from coordinate 14,933 downwards.
ATTGGAAAGCAACTAACAGGGTACTTTGGTATGTACTAGGTACAATTCAATTTGGGATACATTACAGTTCATGGGGTACTTCTTTATTGGTTGGTTTCACTGATTCAGATTGGGCTGATGACCATGATGATCAAAATTCTACTGCAAGTTGTGTTTCAACCTTGGTTTAGGACCTGTCACTCAGGCCTATAAGAAACAACGGGCTATTTCACTTTCTTCAGCAGAAGCAGAGTATCGAGCAACAATTAATGCACGTTAGGAATCCTTGTGGCTTCGACAAATCCTTTCAAAGTTTGGATTCCAACAACAACATCAAACCAACCTCTGGTGCGACAATCAGAGTGCCATCATGCTCACCAAAGGCCTAGTTCAACATTAGTGCAACAAACACATTGATCTACACATGTACTTCATCCACAAGCTCATTCATGATCGAGTTATTGAAGTGCTCTTCTGCCCTACAAAATATCAAGTTGTAGACATTTTCACAAAGTCTCTTATAGAAGTGAAGTTTTCCAAACTTCAATCTATGTTAGGAGTTTAGGAAGTTGTCATTAAGGGGGGATAGGCTCTAATGCCTCATTCCTTCTCCTATTGTGTCACCTTTGTAAATCCTTCAATCCTATCCCAAGTTTTTCTTAAGTGGGGATTCTAGGATATTTAGACACTCAGGAGTTAGTTAATATCAACTTGGTTTAACATGTCATTAGGTAAAAGTGTGTTTCTTTAGTATGCATTTGTAGTTAGGAAGTTTGACAGTCATGATATGTTCCCGACATAAAGTGATCTGACGGTTCATATTCTCCTTGATATTAACCACTACATTAATCTGTGTCTTAACACCCAATCGGTCAATGATCTCTATTTAAAGAGCATGGAGGGTCATTTTCCAAAGATCGATTGTTGGAAACTCTCTTGTAATTCTCTCTGTGAATTTTTCTTTTGCATTAATAAATTTGTCCAAGTGGCCACATTGGTTGGGGCCTTGGATATTTCCACGTAGGGGTTTTACCATGTGAAAAAAATAGTATGTTGATATTTGATATGGTTGTGGGAGAGGTTATTGAAGGTAGTCATCCTTTTTTGGTATACCTATGTGTCGAACATCGAGTTCCTATCCAACCAAACTTTCCATGCAATGTTTAAGGGGGGAGCTCTAATTCGTTTTGTATCCTTGTTAGCATACCATGGCCTTAAATCCACTTTAACACCTTCACCTAGAAAAACATTTTGGGTCCCTATCATACTTTCCACTTCCTTACAAACTTCCTTTGTAAAAGAGCAATACATAATGATATGTGCATTTGTTTCTTCTACTTTTTGACATAGACTGCACCATCCTAGGCCAAAAAATCTCCTTTTCTTAGTATGTCCCATGTAGGAGCCATATTTTTTAATATGAACCACATAAGTTTTTTTTTATTTGGTTGGAAATTTTGATTTCCATAATATTTTCCACCACCATACATGTTGTTCCTCTCTACCTTCCTCAACAAGTGCTTTATAACCCACTTTTTTCACACAATCCCCTGAAGGGTTTAGGGACCATAATAGTTAATCATCCTCCTCTTGAATCCTAACATCAATGAATTTCAAATATCCTTTGTATCATTGTCATTCAACAACAAACTCTTCCTCAATACCTCACTCCCTCTAGGTCGACCATTCCCGTGTCCAAATGTTTGCTTTTTGCTTGTTTGCAACCCATCGTAGAATATAATAAACTTTGTTTCTTAAGTCTAAGATCAACAGTAATGATAATCCATGTCTTCCTTTACTACCCACCCAAGGATCAATCCCTATTTGGACTCGGTCACCTTTTCCAAATTGTCATACCAATGAATTATCCACCAAATGGAAAGTAAAGATAAGTGCTTTCCAAATCATTGAAACATTTTGTACTTTCTTTACAATTTTCCTGACCCGTTCCTCCAATATATCTGTTGCAATGTATTTGGATTTAATTACCAAACCCATAGACCATTTCCTTGAATTAACCTCCACTCATGTTTTGCTGCTAATTCTTATGAGAAGAGAAATGGGTTCTTTAAACCTCATCATCCATTTTCTCTTGGAAGGTATAACTTCGTCCATGAGTCAAATCAAAGCCTCTTTTCTCATTTTCTCTAGACTCTATGTACCTATAGTATAACTTCCTAATGGATTCCAGAACCCTGTTGGGATCCATGCCATATGCATCCAAAAAACATGTATTACTTCTAACAAAATTTTGACCAGTACCATGTGTCCTCAAAGAGATCCAACTATTACACCATGAGTTTATCCTCTTTTCCACTTTTGTTGTTAAACATTGCCAATATATTTTTTATACATGTTTGGATTCAAATGGAAGCCCAAGTACTTCGGTCTGATGTGTAGGTTTGTACATTTGAAAGGAAGGATTTATGAAATATAATTTCTTTCTTGCTCAGGAAGATCCCATAGTGAGAGGGTTTATTTCTCCATATTTATTTTCATTATTGTTACCTTACATAATAAATCCATTATGACCTTACAATTATATACAACTCTTCTTGATCCCTCATAGAAAATAAGGATGTCATCAACAAAAATAAGATGAGTAATGTTACCAGATTCACCAATTATAACCTCTTTAAAACTACCATTTTCTGAAGCCTCCTTTAACAACTTACTCAATTATTCAACAATTAAGAGGAAAATGAGAGGGTATAAGGGGAATACATGTCTTAAGCCTCTTCTAGGATTGAAGAAGGGTGATGATTCCAAATTAATCATAACAAAAAAAGATGTAGATACTATACAATTCATTACCCATACTACAAACTGGTGATTAAATCCTAAATGAATGAGAATTGATGGAAAAGTGTGCTCAGACACACAAATTTTATTAACAAAGGAAAAAAAAATTGCATTTTATGCAAGAGATTACAAAATTCCGAAGTACTCTCTCATGAGAAGAAGAGAGATTAAATAAGCTCATCTTTCTAGATTCCTACACTAAATTTGATATAGACATCTTATCACATAATCATGTGAAGATGGAAAGTGGCCATGTACAATAAATGAAGAATCTAACTAATATTTTAATTATTGATCCTAAGAAACAACTAATTTCTAGACATATTATCTAATATAACAATTTTCATTCTAGAAAAGACTAAGTGCACTATTATTTTATAAAATGTAATCCTAGACTAAGTACTTTAGGGATCATCTCTAACAAGAATAAGCCTGAGATAAAGCCAAATTACCCTATCATATGCTTTGGAGAGGTCCACTTTGACCACCATCGACTTTTGGTTCCTATTTTTTATGGAATAAATTACTTCATGAACAATATGTATAGCCTCATGAATTTGTCTTCCTTATAAGAAACCATCATCATAAATTTGCATTGACAACACCTTCTTTAGTCTCCTCACTATTACCTTGGATATGATTTTGTAAAACAATTGTATAAATACATTGGTATGAATTTTTCAAAGGATGAAGGGTTATAATCTTTTGGAATCAATGCAAGAAAATTTGTATTGAAGGCTCCAAGCATCTTTCCTTTTGTTCTAGATTCCTCTACCACCCTTCTTAAATACTATCCTATGAACTGAAAGCACCCATTAAAAAAATTCATAATTAGGCCATTAGGCCATAAGATTTTGTCCTTTTGGAAACTTTGAAGAGCCATAAACAATTTTTCTTTACCAAATTCCTTCATCAATGCTTGGATTCCCTCAACATTGGAAAAACTTGGGAAGGAATTTGACATTTTTAACCTCTAGAATGGTGACTTGAGTGTCTTCTTTAAAGAGAGATGAAAAGTAATCAACCCCTACTTTTTCTATCCTTAAACTTTGTTTCCCATGTACCATATTCCATTTCTATTTTCCAAATTGATTTTATGTTTTTCCTACAATTTGCATATCTACGGAAAACCTTGGTGTTGTCATCTCCTGCTTGAAAACATAAGGCTATGTTTTGAAGCCTCCATTCCTTTTCTTTTTTTACAAGTAATTTCCTTTGTTTTTCCTCCAAAATTTTACCTCTGTTTTCTATTCCTTTATTAAATATCCAAACCCTACACTATTGTATTGTACTGCCAAAGCTTCCTCCACTTCCCTAAGGGTTTTTCCATCCTTATATTTTTTGTCCTTTTCCCATCTCATATCTTTTTGGATTTTTTAAAATTTTGATGGAACTGAATGGGAGCAGATTCTCTCAAGATTCCATCAAAAGGTTCCCATACCTCTTTTAAATTATTTATGAACTCCTTTTCCTTCATCCATTTTATATTCAATTTGGAAGGGATAATAGGTTTCTCCTGGGTAGGGGCTATTTACAACATCACTAGATGATGGTCTAAATCCCCTCTTGGAGAGACTCATTGTTTAATTTTGACAGCTTTGTCAAGGAAAGACTCTGAAATCAAGAAATGATCAAGTATCTTTGCTATATGATCCTCTCCGGTTCTCTTATTGGTTCGGGTACGAGTCAATTTTTTTGGTTCCATGCCTAATAGTCCCACTTCCACTTTTTTTCAAAAAGTAACCCAAGAGATACTCCCCCTAAGCTATTGGTCCCAAAATTTCCAAGGCTCCCAGAGTAAAGTTTAGATCTCCTCCCACTACCACTAAACTATAGGGTAACCAATTCTTGTTGAAGAATCTGTCCTAATAATCTATCATGTCCATATATATTCAAAATAGAAATTTATCTTCCAAAATATGGAGAGAAAAAAGTAGTCCATAGACCTAGAGTAAAATCCCAATAATTAGAAAGGGTAAAAGAACACATCTTCCACCCTGTAATGTCCCCCTCCCCCACCATGTTGCATCAATACAACTAAATTACCAATTTGTGATTTTTTTGACAACTCTTGAGTAATTTTTCCCCATTTTCCATTAGGTATTGTAGAAGAATGATAGAGGGATTTAATGCCTTTATCAGTTTTTTTAGGGCCAATATTTTTTAGGGGATGGAAAACCCTCAACAATTAAAGGTCATAATAATCATTTTAAACCCTCTTTAGGGGAATTTTCTCTAATATCCCCAATTAGTGACAACTTCTTTCCACATTTTATTTCTGAAAAAGATTTTTTTTGTTCTATTGACATAAACAACTTCCTTCCCTTGTGGGGGAATTTTTTCTTTGATTCAATGTGACCCAATCCCCCTTCCACTCTCCCTAGGAAATACAAGGTTCTGTTAACCCTATATTTGAGATTATAATTGGATAATTCATTTGAAGGTATATTTCTATTGGTATCCATACTTTCTGTATTTGGCCAATGATGTCCAAGGGATTTAAACTTGAGGTCCCTTCTACCATGCCCTCTTCTACCCAAAGAATTTGTTAACTTTGGAGGTTTTATCATAAAATAACATGTCAACCTTTTGGTTTAACGATAAATGTGGGAAAACAATTGGTATCAGAGCGAAAGGTCATGGGTTCTAGTTTGCTCAGTTGGTGTTGAGGGGGAGATTGTTGACTTGGTGGTCAGCACCTCCTTCGGGACTCATGACATGGTTTAACAACCTCCCATGGATCTGTTAACTTTGGAGGTTGTATAAAAAACTAACATGTTGTCCTTTTGGTTTAACAACAGACATGGCAAGACAAGGATTATACACTTGGGGTTTTTTTTCATTCCTTTCCTATAAAATTATAAATGGCCTCTTCATTTTATAATCTAAGATGTATTTATCTCTTTCAATTTCTTGGTTTCTTTGTGTTTGATTTTATTTTTAAATGGTGATGCAGACCCCCCTTCTGTCCTAAGGTCTGCACAACCTCTCATTCTAGGATCGATCAAGAAACTGAGTCTGATTGACTCTTTGGCCCTCAAGAACCTCAAATCCACTTAACATTCCCTCTTTCCCTTAAAGCATGGGTTATCTAGAAACCGCGGCTTTCTCCTCAACGCTTTTAAGCCTCGGTGTATTTAGGCGTTAACTCTCCTGGTTAAGCCCCTCCCTTTATGTGACCAAGGTTGTGACCAGTCGCCTAATCGAAAGGCACATCGTGAATTCGCGTATCAGGCCTTTGCATGTGAGTCACTCTAACTCTCCCGACTTTCAAAATCCCAACAGGAGCCTAGATCATGCTAGCCCCTCTATTCTCCTTCACCGATGTGACCCTTCACTATGATCGTGGGCCAATATTTTGAGCACTTCATGATTTCCCGTTTCACGATTTCGCATCTTGTGAGTTCACATTTCACGAGTCATCTCCCTAGACGCTCAATGGTCCAGATCCCTTCTCGAACCGACAGCTCAGATCAAATATTCGTGGTTTTGGGTTTTGTGAATTCTCAAAACTCTTACCTCTGATTTTCCAAGTTGTGAAGTCTCGACAAAACCAGCTCTATGGTCCAAATCCCTTCTTCGATCAACGATTGTTCACGATTTCACGATTCGCGAGTTCTTGTAACTCGACCTTTGACTTCTTTGAGTCACAAGTCAACGAAATGTTGATCTCTCACCATGTGTCCTCCTTGACAACGGACGGTCTTGATGATTTCAGAATGATCAATGGTTGTGATATTTTCATGATGTCACACTTCACGAATCCTCACAACTCTACTCTCTGACCTTTCCACTCTGCGAGTCATCGAAATGTTGATCTCTCGCCACGTGTCCTGTCGTTATGGATGGTTATGATGATTTCAAAATTTCGTGACCTTGTTCCTCCTGTGTACATTCAAAGATTTAATGTTAGTGCGCTTTACCTTGATCAGATGGCTATGATCCATTTGCGCTCACATCGAATGGTTGAGATCTTTCTTCCTCTGCACTTGCTCCTCGTTGTCTAGACACTGATCAGATGGTCTAGATCTTCCCTCTGAGCTAAATCCTTCTTCAGACTTAGAATATTTTTGAAAGGGTTTACAAGCTTCGACCCTTATCCTTCTTGTGAGTCCATTTCTTGGATCTTGTTTTACGCTTCTTGAAAATTTCTACCCCTCCTAAGTTTGATCTCTCTAAAGATTTTGATCTCCCAAGAACTTCTTGCTTTTCTGGGAAATTTTTCAACTCATATCTAAAGATTTGTGAAAAGAATCATTTCTTGCCTTCCTGGTGTTCTTCTACTCTCATCCTTCAACTTCTTTACAGAGTCGCTTCAAATCTTCATCGAATTCTAGGTCTATGCACTCTTTGCAACAGATCTTTACACAAGATTTGAGTTCTTGTGATGATTGTGCACTCCTTGTGGCAGTCGCTTTACGCTTCCTGCAAATAAAGTCTTACGCTATTTCTTCTGAGCTTTGCGACTCAAAACAGACCCTGCCAACGCACTCTTTGTGGACAATGTGCACACCTTGCACCGGATCACGAAGAAAAGCGATTTAAATTCATATGCGAGAATTTCAAAGCTATATACACTCATAGCAAGATTCATTTGTTCTTGAAAATATTAAGACAACAACAGAGAAATTGCAAACACTATTCTCACCATACATTGGATCCTTTTTCCTCTGTTATCTTCATTCAAAATCAATAAAATGGTTACAACTAAAATCAAAGCAACAACTACTGTTCACAAATTCCTACTTGCTCATAATTCTCATAGCCCCTCTTTTGGGCGTACAAAATCTCTCTTTATACAAAAGAAACAAACTAACTTCTATCTAATTGCGGTTACATTGATACTAGAGTTAAATTCCCAAGTCACGCGTGCTCCTTTTGTCTCCACGCACGTGATCTTTCCTCTCTTTTTTTCTATCAGTTTCAAAATATTGCAATATTGGCCAGCATTTGAGATTCTGAATTGGTCCTTAGGTGTTGGGTTGTCCTACCACGTGTACTTGCTAACAATTCTCTTGCATCATACTCCCCCTGGACAAAAATTCATGGACTCCTCTCCATGAGCTCTTGTACCGACTTTCCATGCTTCTGGATATCATCTTCACTCTCCCAACTGGCATCTTCTATCGGGTGTCCGTTCCACTTGACCAGATATTCAAAATAGGTCTTCCTCTTGGTATTCTCACCAATCCTATGATCAACGATCTTTTCCATCTATGGTTTTTCTGCTATAGGCATTTTTTTCTCCCACTGAATCTTCTCTTGATATTATGATCCCTCTGTGTCATCCTTCCTGTAAGGATATAGGTCTGAGATGTTGAATATGGGTGATATGCCCACATCATCTGGTAGCTCGATCTCATAGGCATTAGCATTGAACTTCCTAAAGATATTACATGGTCCTATATTTTTCATCTTTAGCTTGTTGTATGTCGCTCTAGGGAACCTTTCCTTTGTGATATGTGCCAAAACCCGATCTCCTACTTCAAATTGAATTTCTCTGCGATGTTGATCAGCTCTGCGCTTGTACTCTTGGCTAGAACTCTGCAACTACCCCCTAATCTGGCTATGGAGCTTCTGCATTTCTGCGGCAAAATCTTCTGCTCTAGCGCTTCTGATCTCACTTTGTTCCAAGTCTTTCAACTCAAATAATCCCCTGGGTTTCATTCCATACAATATTTGGAATGCGCTCTTTCTAGTGCTCCTGTTTGGTGAGTCGTTGTATGAAAATTCTGCTTGTGGAAGAATTTGATCCCACTGATTATGGTGCTTGGTGACTAGACTCCTCAAAAAGTTCCCCAAACTTCTGTTTACCAACTCAGTCTTCCCATCTATCTGAGGGTGATAAGATGATTTGAAGGATAAATCTATCCCTAACTTCTTCCATGGTGTTCTCCAAAAATGACCAACAAATTTTGTGTCTCTATCCAAGACAATGCTTTTGGGTAGGTCGTGAAGTCTCACAACTTCCTTAAAGAACATATTCGCAACATGTGTTGCATCACTAGTCTTCTGGCATGGGATAAAGTGTGCCATATTTGAAAATCTATCCACCACCACAAATATGGAATCCATACTATTTTCGTTCTTGGCAGTCCCAACACAAAATCCATGCTTATTGCATCCCAAGGCCTCTCTGGTATGGGAAATGGTTGATACAACCCAGTGTTATGTATTTTACCTTTTGCATGTTGGCAGATTCTACATCTGTTCATGAATTTTATCACATATGTTCTCATACCTGGCCAATAATATGAACTTCTCAACCGTGAAAATGTCTTATCATGGCCGAAATGTCTAGCCAATCCTCCACTATGTTTTTCCTTCAAAAGGTTATCCCTCATTCAGAATTTTGGTATGAAAAATTGATTTCCCTTGAACAACAATCCCTCTTGAATCATATACTATGTCCACTGACTTCTATCTCTCAGCAAAAGATTCACGCATGCTTCTTATGCTTCCTTAAAATCTATATCATCACTGTACATTTCCTCAAGGTGTTCAAACCCTATGATCTTTACCTAAAATTCTTACAGAGTCAAACATCTCCTGCTCAATGCATCAACAACTTTGTTAGCATTCCCAACAATATGTTTTATGACAAAAGTAAAATTTTTCATATACTCAATCCACTTTGCATGCCTCTGATTCAATTTTTCCTATCTGGTTATGAATTGTAAAGCTTGGTTATCACTATACAAGATAAATTATTGTGGGACAAGGTAATGTCTCCATTTCTTCAGGGCTTGGATTATGGCATAAAAATCTTTGTCATAGGTGGAGTAATTTCTCTTAGTCTCATTCATCTTCTCACTAAAGTAAGAAACATGTCTATTGTCCTAGCTCAAAACTCCTCCAATCGCAATGCCACTTGCATCACACCTTACCTGAAATGACTTCTCAAAATTTGGCAAGACTAGAATCGGTCGCTCCGTTACTTTCTCCTTTAGTGTATTGAAGCTCTTCTCGGCCTCCTCTGTCCATTTAAAATACGTGTGCCTCTTCTTCACTGTATCCATCATTGGTGCACAAATTCCATTGAAATCTTTGATGAAATTCCTATATAAACTTACTAAAAGTATGAAATCTCCATGGATACTAAGTTATCAGTGCTCCCACTGTCAATTATCACCTTTCATACTTTGTCTTTAGTCTTGCAAGATGTCCTAAATAGACTGTTCCTCTATACTGGCTTTTTAACTTCTGCCTCTAGTTTTAAGAGAAATTTTCTCGTCATCAAGGATGTTCCATCCTCTGCTCCTTCTGCTTCAACATTCCTTCTTTGTGTTTCCGAAATGTGAGCTTCTCCTCATTTTTTTTTCTCAGGGAATTCCCAAGACATGTGCCCTGTCTTTCCATAGGCATAACATATTATTCCTCCTCTTCCTCTTCCTCTAGAAGAGTTTCTTCCACCACCATGTCTTCCTCAGAAACTTCCTCCTCTTTCCGAGTGACTGTGTGGAGTTTTAGCCTCATCTTTGGAATTATGTGCCTTGTCATGGGAAAATCACTTGCCTTTGTTTGGGGCTGCAATTTTACCCCTACCTCGCTAGCTTTGTTTTCTATCCAACTTCTCTTCTGCCTTCAGCTCGAACTGATAAGAATCCTCTATTGTCCTTACCGACATCATGTTGAGCTCATCCTGGATTTCATACCTCAGGCAATTCATATATCTGGAAACTTTTTCTTTGTCTCGCTCTCTTTGTCCAACTCTAATGTTCAACTTGTATAACTCCTCTGTGTATTCTTTGACTGTCATACCCTTCTGTCTCAGGTTCTATAGCTTCCTGAATAGATTGACCTGATAATCTTTGGGCATGAATTTAGCCTTCAGCTTGGCAACCATTCTGTCCCAACTCTTTATATTTTGTTTGCCTCTACTTCACCTCTCAACCTACAGTTCATCCCAACACAGTGTTGCGTGTCCTTTAAGCCTAGTGACAGCATGTCCCACCCTTTTCTCCCCATCGACATCTTCATAATCAAAATATTTTTCCATGGACCTTATCCAATCCAGCAGCTCTTTAGCATCCAAATTGCCTTCATACATCAGGACCTCTATCTTGGCTCTAGCTCCCAATATAACAACTGCTCTTAGCAAGCGTTCTTCAACAACATGTTCCCCTGCAGGTTCTGCGGCTTCTACATCTTCACTCTCTTTATCCCTGATGTCTCCAACATCAGGTGCTCTTCTCTGTGTTGCTTCCATCGCTTCCAACCTTGCACAAAGTTCTCACATCTCTCTTTCTAAAACATGATTGGCTAAAGGTGGCTCTCCTTGTCTCCTCAGTGGCATTGTGTTGACTGTATCTCACACACAGAGTACAACTTCAAGTTCTTTTTCTCCTTCGCCTGAAATCTACAGGTGAAAATCAGCTCTAATACCACTTGATGCAGACCCCCCTTCTCTCCTAAGGACTGCGCGACCTCCCAGTCTAGGATCAATCAAGAAACTGAGTCTGATTGACTCTTTGGCCCTCAAGAACCTCAAATCCACTTATCATGCCCTCTTTCCCTTAAAGCATGGAACCCGCGACTTTCTCCTTAACGCTTTTAACACTCATCATATTTAGGCGTTAGCTCTCCTGGTTAAGCCCCTCCCTTTATGTGACCAAGGTTGTGACCAGTTGCCTAATCGAAAGGTGCGTCGCGACTTCGTGTATCAGGCCTTTGCATATGAGTCACTCCGACTCTCCCGACTTCCGAAATCCCGACAGGAGCCTAGCTCATGCTAGCCCCTCTATTCTCCTTCGTCGATGCGACCCTTCACTATGATCATGGCCCAATATTTTGAGTACTTTGCGATTTCACGTTTCACGATTCATCTCCCTAGACGCTCGACAATCCATATCCCTTCTCGAACCGACGACTCAGATCAAATCTTTGTGGTTTTGGGTTTCACGAGTTCCCAAAACTCTTACCTCTTATTTCCTGAGTTGCGAAGTCTCAACAAAACCAGATCTACGGTCCAAATCCCTTCTTCGATCAACAACTGTGATCTTTTCATGATTTCGTGATTCGCGAGTTCTTGTAACTCGACCTTTGACTTCTTTGAGTCACGAATCAGTGAAATTTTGATCTCTCGCCATGTGTCCTCCTTGATAATGGACAATCTTGATAGTTTCAGAATGATCAACGGCTATGATCTTTTCGCGAGTTTTCACTTCGCGAATCCTCACAACTCTAGTCTCTGACCTTTCCACTCTGCGAGTTAGTGAAATGTTGATCTCTCGCCACGTGTCCTATCGTGATGGATGGTTTCGATTATTTCAGAATTTCGTGACCTTGTGACGCAAACCCCCTTGCCCTCGGGCCGAGATCCGCTCAGGATCATTCTAATTCCTCTCGATCCAAAGCATCTCCTTTGATTCCCTATTGGAACCTTCAACAAATCCACAGGTCTTTTTATGAAAAACCCGCCATGTGTAACTCAACACTAGGTGCGAGCCTTACATCACCATACGACCACAACCGGGCCTTAGCGCAAGCACTTTTCGTAGATCGCAATTCGCGAGTCGAAGACCCTCGACTCTTCTTTTCCAAACCTCTAATACCCGATATGATGATACGGGTATGGCTCCTTCCCCGTTAGAGTTTCTTTAGGCGACCGCCAGCTAGAGCCTAACTCTAGCACCTCTCGCAACTCGCAACTTCGTGAGTTGAAGTGTTGATTCCTCCTTCTCCACCTTTGTAAATTCATGATTCGCGATAAGTCAACAATGGGTTGACCCTTTCCAAATGACATGTTTCCACCACCTGTCAGCCACACGATCCCCACTATGGATGGGCCACGTGTTTTCACGAGCTCTTGGCGCTCGGTACTTCGTGACTTCTGCAGTTGAAAAGAAACTCTCTCAAGTTTCAAACACCCGATAGGCAATAACCACGAAAGTTATGATCTCACGGTTCTCCCGTGGCCTAGATCCAATGGCCTGGATCTTCTTCCATATTCCTTGCAACTCGAGACTTCGTGAAACCAAAGATATTTGGTTTGCCCTCCAAACTCACGATCCTCGAATTCGCGATATGATCCAATGACTTGGGTTAAGAAAAGATCGACGACTCACATTGATTCTTGATGTCAGGTTGGTAGATTCTTCCAACTCCTAACCGCCTTATAGCTTCACTGGATCCTATAGTCCTCGCAACTTCGCGAGTTATCCACAGAGAATTCTGACCACTCGATTCATTCTCCTCAAGGATCTCTGGCCAAAATGGCTTGACGTTCTTCCACCTGAACTTAATCTCTATATGACGGCTTCGATTTTCGTCTACCTTTGAAGTGGTTCGATTTATGCCTTCCTTTGAAGTGTTCAAAGGTGTTTTCCCTCCTGATATTTCACTTGCAAACTCAAGCCTTCCAAAAGGGTTTTCTGCTCGCACTCCTTGCGGCAAACTTTCAAATAACTTCTGGTTATTTGAATCTTCAACCCTGTGCACACTTTGCAACAGTGGTCCTTCCACCTTTACCTTAGTTAATAACTTCTAAGGCTTCGAATAGCCTGCGCACACCTTGCACGGCTCTGTGCTTCACCTGCACTTCTACTGGTATGAGAACAACGGTATCTCGCCTGAGCTTTTTGAGATAAAACTCAGACTCTCGTCAACGCACACCTTGCGGACATTCACTGCACTCCTTGCAAGAACTCTCAGGATGAGAAACAATTGAAACTCATTCTTCTGCTCTATCATACTTCATACACTTACCATGAAATCACACATTTAACCCAGCATTGAAACAAATGCATAAACAGAGAGAATAAAATAACTGTAAACATACCATTCAGCAAATGCAAACAGTAAGCATCATAACACCATGAATATTGAATCAAATCTTCATATATTAACTCAAATGCTCCTGTACATGGGTTCTTCTCTACAGCTCTCTACTACATCTCTCAAAGATGATAATGTTACAATGCTAACATGATACAAGAATGAGGGTGTCTATATCCATTTCCCTCCTACACTTCTAAAACTGTCTAATCTCTTAATTCAAATCTACCTACTCTCATTAAACAGACTTAATGTCTATTACATCCGGCAGATGAGAGCAAATTTCTCAAGATCTGTTTACAACATGCAAGTATGCTTGCTTTAACTACTACATTAATATATGCTCATTAATTTTTCAAAAACATTTCAAAATGTGCAAAATGTGTGTTGTTCTTTTCCAGCGATCTTCTGCCTTTATGGTTTCTTGGATGGTTTCTTATGATGCTCCTGCATCACCTTGTTCCTCCTGTGTATGTTCAAATATTTAATGTTAGTGCCCTTTACCTTGATCAGATGGATACGGTCCATTTGCGCTCAGATCGAATGGTTGAGATCTTTCCTCCTCTACACTTTCTCCTCATTGTCTAGACACTGATCGGATGGTCCAAATCTTCCCTTCGAGCTAAATCCTTCTTCAGACTTAGAATATTTTTGAAAGGATTTACAGGCTTTGACCCTTATCCTTCTTGCGAGTCCATTTCTTGGATTTCGTTTTGCGCTTCTTGGAAATTTCTACCCCTCCTGAGCTTGATTTCTCCAAATATTTTGATCTCCCAAGCACTTCTTGCTTTTCTGGGAAATTTGTCAACTCAGATCGAAAGATTCATGAAAAGAATCCTTTCTCACCTTCCCGGCGTTCTTTTTCTCTCATCCTTCGACTTATTTACGGAGTAGCTTCGACTCTTCATCGAATTCCAGCTCTGTGCACTCTTTACAATAGATCTTTACACAAGATTCGAGTTCTTATGACAACTGTGCACTCCTTGCGGTAGTCACTTTACACTTCCTGCAAAGAAAGTCTTACACTATTTCTTCTGAACTTTGTGAGTTGAAATAGACCATTTCAATGCACTCTTTGCGGATTGTGTGCACACCTTGCATCGGCTCATGAAGAAAAGTGGTTTAAATTCTTATGCAAGCATTTCAAAGCTACATACACTCGTAGCAAGATTCATTCATTCTTGAAAAGATTAAGACAACAACAGATAAATTGCAAACACTATTCGCACCATACATTGGATCAATTTTCCTCTGTTATCTTCATTCAAAATCAAGAAAATGGTTACAACTAAAATCAAAGCAACAACTATTGTTCACAAATTCCTACTTGCTCATAATTTTCATAACCCCTCTTTTGGTGTACAAAATCTCTCTTT
>SNQJ01S0168497.1:14642-35424 GCA_010110895.2 Picea sitchensis | reverse complement strand
TTAGCCTCCTTATTTATACAATTCTGGCACATGTGGAAGTGTCTCTTCACTGGCATGGCCGAATTCTTCTTCTGGGTGGTTATAACCACCTTTAATATATTTTGGGGTCTCTTTAATATATTCTGGAGTCGACTTCTTATTCTGCCTATTACAGTTATACTTTAACCAATCCGCAAAAGGGGATTTGGTATTTTACAATAGCCGACATGATCAATCCGCAATAGGGGATTGATCTAATGAATAATACCACAATAATAATTAGAATACACTTTGCAGTTCAAAGTCTGACGCACACCATCACATGGGCACACCCAACACTTGGGCTCTCTCTCACAGATGTCTCAACTCAGTCCAGAGGAGAACGATCTGGAGGATGTCTCATGAAGCTGCAATCAACAACAACTTTGATGGTGCCAATCAAGGTGACCCTCCCATTTGTGGGGCAAGGGGAACCCCTTTCGCATCTAATAATCATTGCTTTGAGTATAAAGCAAGCCTAGGGGAAGGTTTTGACAATTACACAAAACTTATAGCTTTAAAATAGTTGTTATCTTAGATTCCAAAAAAAGGGGTTCACAAGTTGCAAAGCTTTGGTGTTCTCTAGTTGTTATAAATTGGATGTGTGGTATATTTAAGACAAGAAACCTGTTCCTAAATTTACTTTTTGAGGAGATCCACACAATGAACAATGTTTTTAACTACTGTTCATATAGAAGTTGGACTTTGGCCAATGTTGGAATCCAAGGATGACTTGGTCCAACAGTTTTGTAAATTTAGAGATACAAGAATCTGACAAAATAAAGTAGTAAACTAGGCATACACATGTCAGGCAAATAATCATGGGATTAATGCTCAATCACTGCATCAAACAGACCTGGCTCAGCAGCTGCTTTTCCATCAAGAAACTTCAAAATCCCACATAAAATGACAGGTCCTGTGAGCTTCAACTGTTCCATAGAGGCCTGCAAAGTGAAAAGAAAACCACAACAAATTTCTTCATCTGAATTTCTAAGACAAAAATTCCTAATTATCATCCATGAAGTCGGTTCAAACAAGATAAAGTACATTACTCTTTTCCGAAAGTTTTAACAATAGTTTATTAAGTTGGTATTTGCAAGGATCCTTTCCAATTACAGAAAAAACTTAAACAGTTAATTGTGAATGAGAAGTTGACAACCCATTTCTCACTGAATTTCCCACTAGGAAATAATACAAAGGAGAGCTTGTTAGAACGATAGCTAATACCCAATGCCATTAATCCATTATTGTGCTAGCAAGCTTCCGAGAATGAAATTTCAGGTTTTGTGTGGAGGCATACAGGTATATTGGAAATAATATTTTGAGAACACTGGATAGCAGCCTCCTATGTTTCCAAAAGCAGGTCTCATTAGCAGTTCCAACTTCCAACCTCAGATAACACTCACAATTTGGATAACATCCAGTAGCCACTAGAACAGCAAATGAAAAATTTTGTGTGTTGTGCAACTCTTCTAAGAATCTCCTATCTTTGTTTGAAAATATTTTCATGTGTCTTTGCAAGATTGAAGACAAGACGACTTGATCAGAGATCTGAAAGCACGACAGGAGCATCAAATTTTAGAATCCAAAGTGAGCTCTCTCCCTTGTTAAGTTATTCTGTAAAATCAGACAGATTGCACATATGACAGTAGTCTACTACTTCCTCATAGCCCATGATAGTCCAGTACCATCGCCAAACATGGGATGAGAGTCTCCCATACATTCAGCAAAGCTACAACAAAGCTCAGCATAGTTCAAGAGGCAAGAGTCCTTTTTGAAATCTATCATGGATTTCTGATAGGCCAGGAATGGGCAACAAATCTAACTCCACACTTGATGCTTGCATTAGCGCAAAACAATTATAAATACAAATCAAATGACCTTTGGTCTTCCCTTAATGGGTGATTCTTCCTATCACCTATGACTTTTCATATTTACAATGATATTTTGATTTAAGGAATGTCATTATATTTCTTACACTTTCATAAAAATTCAAATAAACCTATCAGAATCAGAAGTGTATTTACTGGGAAATGAAAAGCCTGAAATGTACTTGTGTCTCCTGAAACCTGATCGGTAGCAATCACAAATCCAAAGCCACTAAGTTTCCATGCTCCACTGGAAGTAATAAAAACTGTCTTTATTTAGGCATCAAAAACTACCATGAGTGGGTAAACAGAGAAAATATAAGAAGCCTAAGCTTGTTTAAGATGCTTAATACAAAATGAGGAAGTAACTCCCGCTATTTACCCACCAAATTAAAATATGATATCGTAAACACAATACTGCCACAGTTTGTCATATTACGGAAAGACACAATGAACATAAATGCAGCTTAGATGGTTAAAAAATTGTGCCAATTGATACAAGTCGTCATAGGAATATACTGGAAAACATTAATAGGCTCCATGTCAAAGTTTTTATTCTTTCAATCCACTGACAAAGCAAAAGTAGCAATAAGGAAAACCAAAGTGAGAAGGGTAATAATTTAAAATTTTTGCATCTTAGAATAGTATCATCTACATATCAAAAAGTGAAAATCAAAAAAATAAATGGATATTTCAATTGCTCATTGACCTCTAGAGACACTACGATAATTATTCCATGCACAACCTCTGTATACGGATTCATTTAATTGCCAAACTACCTCACCAACATAGTTTAAAATTTAAATACAAGGACTGCAGCCTTTATGATGGTTATGAAGAACTCTTCTGCCCTATATGTAAAATGAGAACCCATCCCTGGGGTTCCCCCATCCCAGGGTACTTGGGGACGGCTAAGGGATGTCTCTATTGACTGGGATGGCCTCAAGAATGTGGGCACTGGCGACATCCCCAACTTAGGGATCCCCTGCCAGAAACATGGACATCTGGGCATCCCTTGGCCTATTGGGCCTCAATGGGCCTGTAACATGCTTGTTTTGGCACCTACTTCGCTGAGGGTGGCCCTTTTGAGCCAACTTGGAAACTGAAGGAAAAAAAGAATAAAAAACCAACAAAAAAAACAACTCTAAGCCCAACAATAGAAAAACGCCTCCCAGTCATTTTTTAAACCATTTGACATGTTTGGAGGCAAGAAGAGACTTGCAGTTGGTCTACTAAGCACATAAACAAACCAGCAAGCTATCTGTATTCACTATTTGGTCTTTGGAGCATTCATACGAGTCATTCTCAATCTATGGATAGTGTTGTATTGGAGATTTAATCATGTGCAGTGGAGACTTGAAGTGGAGAGCCAGTTGGGAGAATATAATATTTTAGGCATTTTTCCATTTTGGACTATGTATTTGCTCACTTGTATTAGATAGATTAGCATTTTAGATTTTAGTGTTTGAATAAACAATGGGATGTATGATGTATCGTCATTGATTTTTAAAATTCCTTGGTAGTTTTTCAGGGACTTTCTAATATTTTGTTATTACTTAGATTCTTTTAGAATTTATAAATTTCTTTAATATTTTTTGTCGTCCCCTAGAAATTTGGAGGGTAACTTCCAGCTGCACCCATAACTTGTTCGAATCCCATCCTAGAAATTCATGTAATATAGATGCTGCCTTATGAAACAGTACACGCCTCCCAGCCCCCCTGCGTCACGAATCCCACATGGGGACACTGATTCGCATGGACATGTGTCCTAATTTCAGGACACTTGTCGTGCACAGAAAAGGACCCAGGCTCATGTTTTCTCATGCAAGTTGGAGCTCTGAGGTGTTTTGGTGTGGGGAGTCTTTTCCCTGCTAATGCTATTTAAAAAGTTCCCCACGCCCTCCATTTCACCCACCCTAGTAATTAATGGTAATATTAAATTCTTAAAGTAAAAGGATGTCATCCTTTTACTTAAATTTTTAATAGTTGTTTCAATATGTTCGAGAGTGGTTCCAACCTAATTTGACTTCACATATCGAGAAAGTATAATTTTAGGTCCCATTCAAAATCAGTTTTCACGATTTCAAGATTGGCACGATTGCAATGTTTCCACTGTATTCTATCCTATACGAGGTTATGAAACTGACATTTGATCAAGAGCACCAAGCCCTTTATGTACCTTGATGTTGGTGGCATTGATTGTTGAACTCTTTTGTCGTGACCCTAGTAAAAATGTATCCCTCACTCAAGTATAAACTCTTATGTGCACACCAACCTCCGTCTTATTTACAGGCGAAGAGAAGAGTGGTTGAAGAGCGAGGCAAAGATGTGGGATGTGTTTCATGATGATATGTGTTTGGACAACAGTGTTGAGCTGGAATTAGCCAACTTGGATCTTAATGAACCAATGCTACAGCCGGTCACTTTTGATCATGGTGATTCTCCACACCAACAAATGCACAGAGTGCATTGGATATAGAGGAGGATGAGGATGGATGAGAGAACAGTGCTAGTAGTGTTGATCTTGATGATTATGACATGGAGGACAACTAGCAGGCGCGACTCATAAGTTGTGAGATTCTTCCATCTATGGTTCTAGTACCTACCCGATGGCTATTTTGTATTTTCCATTGGCATTCGCACCTATAGTATCAGTGACTCTTTCTCAATATCTATGTACAGTTATCGCACAATTTGTACTTTGATAGAAGAAAAGGTTAAAGGAGAGAAAATTGGCATAACAGGAGACTTTCCTATCATTGTCACCTCAATAGGATGTATTTAGGGTGGTAGGCCAAAGGGAGACGTCCCCGGTGACCTGGGGGTTTGAGAAGGCAAAGTCAAAGTGGCTAGATAAAGATCCCCTCTCACAAGTCACCACCGATCAGAAAGTCCGGTTTTATAACCAATGAAAAGATAATATGTCAAAGTGTAGCTGCCCTGAACAAAGTAACAAGAAACTAGATATATTTGCAAGTACACTTGTTGGTTAGCACTTCATAAAACCATGGACTTTCTTGAGAAAAGCAATTTTTTGAATATGATGAAGTAAACAGAAAATTTATAGCAGCAATCTTTGTAGAGCAATACTTTACAATAAATGCCTTGGAAATAGCTTCAAAATGACTAAGAATCATTAACCATTGAAATCATAATACTAGCATTTGATAGAAGCAAATAAGACAAGGTGTAGATCAACCTTTTCAATTGCTTTTATGAGCTTTTAATGCTGCATCTAATGGTTGTAGATTAATTTAGTAACAACATCAATATTGCTAGTAGGTTAGGCTATTCTAGGGTTAGAAAATGTTAAAAGGTTGCTCAAAGAGTAGGTTTTGAAAGTTGTGTTGATCAATTACTCAAGAGAGGACTTAGACTAGTGCTTTTAGGGTAAATGGAGTCGATAATGCAGCAGCAAATGTTGAAGAAAAATGATAATAGAAGAGTTAAAGACAAGAGAGATTGATGAATTGGAGTGTCGGTAACCCAAGGCTCCAATTATCAAAACCCTAAGGGGAAACTAGCTGCTAAGGTGTAGGTAACCCTAGGCCTTAGTTGATTTCCTCCCTCTCCAACTCAAAGATGAAGCAAAAATAGCTAGGATGAAGCAATGGATACTAAGGTGTTGCAATGGCAAGGCCTTAACTCATGCTTCAAGAAAATTGGCCTTTTGACAATATCTAGTAGGCGAAAACTTTTGAAGCTAGGACAATAACATGTGCTAGTCTTCCTAGGGTTTAATCAAGCAATTTCATAATATTGAATGTAAATGCAAGATAAATAAAACCATAACCATTCAATTAAGAAGAATTGCATAAAATTCACTTACATACATCAAGAATAATCAAGAAAATCCCTAGTTGAACACATCCACCAAGAAGCTTGCCAAAATACAACAAATTTAGCCTCCTTCAACAAGTGCGCCTAAAATTTCAGCCAAGAAACCCTAAGGAGGGCACAAATTTCAGTCCTCACAAGTGTGAGTGAAAGATGATGAAAAATAAGAGGGATTCTCCCCTTATTTATACAATACTAATGACCAGAATTAGGTCAAAAAGGTCGACATGGCCAGTTACAAATAATATCCAGTTTTTACATTAAATGTCATAATTAAACCCTAAAACAAGTTGTTAATGTGACGTCATGCCCTTTTAGGGTGACATTAGGCCCTTTTTGGGCAACGTTGGCCTCCTGGAAAAAAATGTTAGGCCTCCTTGGGCCTCAGGAACCTACCACACGTGCCACTTGGCACACAACTGCCTCCAAAAAATCCCAAAACGTTGGTTGACATCATGGGCGACCTGGGTGACGTCATGGGCCTTCCATGGCCTACATCATGGTGGAAAGGGCACAACCCCCCTGGTCCAAGCCTGCCAGGTTATCCCTGGTGAAACATCCTCCTCTCTCTCTGGTGCAATCTTTGATCTGTCTTTGCCCCTGGCTAGGGTCTCAACATCCATCTGGTGGGATTTTATCCCCATGGAGGTCTGAACTAATCATCTCCCCATGTGTACCTGTCCATCAAGTACATGTCCATCAGGTGTGGCCCTACAACATCAACAAATATTGCCTCCATGGGCTCATAAGTCACAAGGATCATAGCAATGTCAATGGTCTTGATTTATTATTTTTTATGGGTCCCTCTGTTTCTTGCTCAGAAGCTTTTTATTGCTTTCTCAGGGATCCCTGGGCGAAGCATCTCAAGGTTTCATGCTTTTGGCTTTTATCTTTTGCCAGCTACTTTTACCCTCTAGGCCTTTAGCCCCTTCTTCCCACAAGGTAAGGTACAACCCTTAGATATTTAGCCAACCCAATGCCCAGACCAGTGTAATGGGATGGATGAGCGGGAAAAATATGAAAAGTGGTAAGTATGGTGGGAGCGGACGATGGCCTTTCATGATTCCCCCATGTGGCAACTCAAACCCTATGGGTACCAGCTTATTAGGGCATCATGTCATTCCCCCCAGGTGTGGTCAAGTGCAAAAGCATAAGGTCCAAGCACACGTTAGAAAAAAGAATTAAATGCACATATTCAAAGGTTTTGAGGATCGGAGTGACACATACCATGATACACGAACTCATTACCTCACGGAGGAAGATCCATTTTTGCTGCAGGACCAGGTAGATGTGATGAATGTTGTTGTTTCTGACAAAGTGGAGGCGTTGAAGAATGAAAGGATGGGCCCTCCAGGGCCATGTTCAAATCGATCTGGCTCTCGCTAGTCCATGTCTAGGACCTGTGGGCCTTGAGACATAATCTCCTTAATTATCCCTAGGCTCGAGGATAACATGTACATTGTAATACATTTTGATTTTGATGACTTAATGAGATTGAGAATGTTGCAGCTTATTATTCTAATTTCTTGTGTGTTCAATGTTTGTCATTTGATCATCATTGATGTTACAATGTATTATGTTATATGTTTTGTATCATTTAAATCTTCTAGTTTCTAAAAATTTATGAATCTTTATATCTATATTTCATTTTTGTATGTGTAATTTTCAAGTTTTCAGGGGTCGTCGTGTCACATGTCGAACACTCGAATTTATGTGTCCTCTATATTCCATGTCATCGTGTCTGGTGACTTTGGTGTTGCCTAATTAAAATGTCCCACCTAATTTTATGTATCCTTGACGCTCTTAAATCGGGAAATTTCAGGTCTTAATCCCATGTTTTTTTCTTAATCTTGAAGACACGAATAACCTCAAGTCCCCCTCTGAATTATGATAAATGCAAAATCACTTGAATATATGAACCTTACAACCTAAATCATGGAATGAAGATCTATGTTACCTAGCTTAAACTTCCTAGATATTCAACTTGGTTACTTTACATATGAAAGATATAATATCCACATCAAGGCTTTTTTAGTACATAATCAAATCTCTTTCTTATGTACATGATTAACACTTCTCCAAGCTCCACCAAAAATTTCTAAATACAAAGTTCCTATGAACTCCTGCGCATTAACAAGTTTGAAGCAACTGACTAGTCAAAGAACAAAAGCATGCACCACCAACCAACCTCAAGTGGCATGGCATGATGAATTAGTCGTGCATTATTGTGAAGAAATCCTAGTGATTCTGCTAATTGTAGCAAACCATGATTTATTTCCAATTGTCCCATCTCTGGTAAAAAACCATGAGAACCAAATTAGCCACATATTCAGGTACCCCATGGAATCCCTGAACTAAAATAAGGAAGCATATGAATGCAATATCTGCCCCTTTGCACCCTTTCCTCGACCTCTGCCCCCACACACCTGAGTGCTCACTCACTCTTTGTGTACCATCATTGTGTCTTCTCCTCTCACCTTCATTTCCTTTTATAATATTGAGAATAGACCAAATCAAACCTTAAACCAAAACCCTATATCTCCAAAGTGATTAAAGGCTGAGATCTAATATCACCTTCACTTTAGATCTAATGGGCATGACTTAATCAAACACTCACTTAAGTTATTGATCCCAATAACTTAGGCATTTAAATTAATTAATAAAATAACATTCACTTTAATTATTTANCCATGTTTTTTTCTTAATCTTGAAGACACGAATAACCTCAAGTCCCCCTCTGAATTATGATAAATGCAAAATCACTTGAATATATGAACCTTACAACCTAAATCATGGAATGAAGATCTATGTTACCTAGCTTAAACTTCCTAGATATTCAACTTGGTTACTTTACATATGAAAGATATAATATCCACATCAAGGCTTTTTTAGTACATAATCAAATCTCTTTCTTATGTACATGATTAACACTTCTCCAAGCTCCACCAAAAATTTCTAAATACAAAGTTCCTATGAACTCCTGCGCATTAACAAGTTTGAAGCAACTGACTAGTCAAAGAACAAAAGCATGCACCACCAACCAACCTCAAGTGGCATGGCATGATGAATTAGTCGTGCATTATTGTGAAGAAATCCTAGTGATTCTGCTAATTGTAGCAAACCATGATTTATTTCCAATTGTCCCATCTCTGGTAAAAAACCATGAGAACCAAATTAGCCACATATTCAGGTACCCCATGGAATCCCTGAACTAAAATAAGGAAGCATATGAATGCAATATCTGCCCCTTTGCACCCTTTCCTCGACCTCTGCCCCCACACACCTGAGTGCTCACTCACTCTTTGTGTACCATCATTGTGTCTTCTCCTCTCACCTTCATTTCCTTTTATAATATTGAGAATAGACCAAATCAAACCTTAAACCAAAACCCTATATCTCCAAAGTGATTAAAGGCTGAGATCTAATATCACCTTCACTTTAGATCTAATGGGCATGACTTAATCAAACACTCACTTAAGTTATTGATCCCAATAACTTAGGCATTTAAATTAATTAATAAAATAACATTCACTTTAATTATTTAGCTCATAAAGTGAAGTCCCTAAGGTCTACTGAGAGGCTACAAGGACGACTTCCATAGACTAGACACAACCTTTGTGGAAGTACCTGTCTAACGCTACAAAATCGACACTCCGTTTTAGTGAGGAAGGTACTTCCACTCTCTAGAAGTGACTCTGTCTTTGCTATTCGATCTGCCACCATGGCTACTCCCCAATCCACCTGATTGGTTGCTCCCAATCCATGTGATTGGCTGCTCCCTCTAACACGAAAGGTGTCCCTACCATCTCGCTCGAACCCTCCTCGAAGACTTGTTGTCGATGTTCCTAGAAGCCTCCTACTTTTGAGCATCTTGCATGGTCATCTCAAACCATGACTTCTTCTGGATGGACTTTGAAGGTTGCTCCTTCCCACCTGAACCTGAAGGTTCACTCTCTCTGAGTTGCTCAACCTTTGAAGCTACCTACTCCACGTTTTCCATCACCCTGCTTGCCATTACTTGCAAGCAACTCAACAAAAATATTTTGATACCCGAGAATCCCCGACCGAGACCCATTGCCTGTTGCTGGGACCCCTGCCTAAGGCTGCCCCAGTCCTTTTCTGGGCTACCCGGACCCTTTTCTTCTTATTGCCCAGCTATCTCAACCATATGCCTGACACTTATACTCACTGCCTGAAAAATTCTAGGCAATCTGCCCGCTACCTTGGTGTTGCCCAGACCTACCCGCGTGCCCTGTTGGGCTAGACACTTACTTGGCCCTGTTGTTGACTTGGCTACCCTGCTGGCAGCTCTCTCCTGGACCTCCGACGTCCAATTTTTGGCTGCTCTACCGTCAACTTTCAACCGTGACCTCCATCACAGCATGCCCGATCTCCAGTATGCGGACGAATCTCATGCACATCCTCCTCCATGATCTTTGTTCAACACAGTTGTATCTTCCTCTTGAGGGTATACACTTCAGCAACAGACTTCACTACAAGCTCGACCTCCTACCTCAAACATCTACACCCACAACCAGCCTACTCTGCAGGCCTGCTCCCCACTCAGCCACTGATTCTGCGCTCGGGCAACCTCAGTTGTTATTCACTGGTACTGGCGGTTGCTTCTTCTATAGTCCACCCTCAGCCTGCAGCTCCACAGTCAATGCCCAATCCATCTATCAACCTGTGCTTTCTGAAGCGTTCTCCCTCGGCAACGATTTGTTCTCACGCCCATGCAATCTCCACACACGACCATTTTCCGTCATCCCAGCTCGCGACTCTGATTCGACGACTGATCTGTCTCGACTTGGCCAACTCTTTCTAATTCAGCGACTGCCTTACCCTTCTCAAGTTGTTGCTTGACCCATGTGTCACAGCTCTAACTGGCTTCCTTCAAGGATTTTCTCCTGCTGCACTTCACTCGTCAATGCTTGTGGATCTTCTCATGATCCGTCTCAATTCTTTACTGCAGTCACGTCCTCAACAACCATTGCAAATAACTCGCCTGATCTTTCTATGATACGGTTTGCGTCTTCTGGTTCGTACAACGTACAACAGTTGTACGTATGACCTCCTTTTTATTATTATTATTACCCAGCAACCTATCTGTAACAAAAAAAATTCCCGTAAACAAATTCACGCTATAATAATCTCATCTTGTGCAAATTTGGCTTCACCTTCAGAGTTCAGGCTCTGATACCACGTCAATTTTCTGTAACCTAGCACACGATTGCCAATTCCAAGTAAAATTGATTTACTGAATCACAATACAGCGAGGTTCTTAACAAACATCAACGAAATCATTAACAATGGAAACTATAAAACATTTGCACACAAGATTCAGGTAAAACCCCTCGAAAAATCCTCACGGGAAAACCAGTTCTATGATGATTTTATTGCGATAAAATCAGGGCCTCCATTCTAGGATAATGGCCCTTCTGAGGAAATACAAATTAGCATATAGCCTAGACCAAGATCTATCCTTCAATCTTGTGGACTGTTATCTTCCTTGTTGCCCCTTTGCACCCTTTCCTCGGCTTTTGCCCCAGCACACCTAACTGCTCACTCACTCTTTGTGTACCATCAAAGTGTCTTCTCCTCTCACGATACCTTTTAGATGATTTAAGAGAAAAAAATTCTTCAATGTTTGGAATGAAGGCCAAAAAGATTTACAGAAATTTCTCCATTCAAATTACAGAATTTGCAATAATTTTTTGATGGAATGAATAGTTAAAATCCAAAGCCTTACCAGGCCCTTTAGATCCTTCGACACATTCATAACATTATCGAACTTGCCCAATGAATTAGCCACAGACGCGAAAATCAGCTTTGTAACCATAGCCATGGATCCTTTACTCGCATCCAAAACCTGAACAACATGAACCACGCCATGGTGCCTCAACCTAACCAACTTGGTCACATCAACCCTAATTAAGTCAAGAAATGCGTCCTCCGCAGTTTTTGAAAGCCCGACCCTCTGTTCGGCTTCTGAGATGACCTTATTGTCCAATAACCATACACAGATCAAGGGACATTGCCCTTGTGAGGGTCCTTTATTTCTCAATCGAGCCAAACAAATTTTCCACACTAACCCCGGTCTACCCAACCCGACCTGATCCACGAGTTCGTAGTCTTGTAGAGCCTTGGGTCTGGTCAATTCGTGTACCGTCATTTACATCATTTTCTCTATTACTATTGAAGTTTTCGCCAGTTACTGTGTCAGGCTCTTCATATTGAGCGCCATGTGATTTGATCACATTTGCAGCAAAATAAATGATTTTCGATTTAAAAAATGCGATACAAGGAGGATCAGATACGGGATCCAAGCACATCTGGTCTAGTCTGAATGAATATAGGACAATCCATGTCGAATTCATAAACGTGGGACAGAGTGTCATTCAAGGACTATCGTCCAATTTCTTGTTGTAATGTGGTGTATATAATCATATCAAAGGTGTAAGAAACATGATTGAAGCCTATCTTGAGTGAGATTATCTCAAAGGAGCAATTTGGCTTTCTACAACACAAACAAATCCATGATGCAGTCCTCCTTTCTATTCCTCATCATAGCAGAGGCCCCGAGAAAAGTGATTACAGAAGCAAAGGAAGCAAGATCAATTAGAAGGATAAAGGGAAATGATCACACATCTTTTATTTGTGGACGATGTCTTCTACTATACCAAAGGCTACTTAAGGGCCATTTCGACGTTGAAAGGTGCACTCGATTAATTCTTTTCTACCACAGGCATGAAAGTTAATTTCAACAAATCATGCCTAATCCCACACCAGTGCTTGACAACAAAGAAGAGGCAGATTGGAAATATTTTTTCGATTCCTATGTGAAATTTGGATGAGGTTTCAAATATCTAGGGTTCCATCTCAGGCTAGATAACTATAGGTTTATATAAATTGGGGATGGCTAGTCAAAAAGATCGAAGCTCGAGTATCAGTGTGGGTAAACAGACTTTTGTCCATGGTAAGACGCCCAGTCCTACTTAAGTCAATACTGGAAAGTATTCCTATATTCTGGGCATCCATTGCAACAATTCCAAAAGAAATCCTCACTAAGATTCAAAAATCTAGTTTCTAGTAGGTTCAAAAAAATCTGAAGGGATCCCTTTGGAAAAATGGTCTACCATAGCAGCGCACAAGGATCTTGGCAGATGGGGGATTAAGAACATCTATTTCTTTGCGCAAGTGCTAGCAAGAAGAAAAAATAATTAAATGCATATATTCAAAGGTTTTGAGGATCGGAGTGACACATACCATGATACACGGACTCATTACCTCACGAAGCAAGATCCATTTCTATTGCAGGACCAGGCTGATGTGATGGATGTTGTTGTTGCTGACAAAGTGGAGGCGTTGAAGAATGAAAGGATGGGCCCTCCAAGGCCATGCTCAAGTCGATATGGCTCTCGCTACTCCATGTCTAGGACCTGTGGGCCTTGAGACATAATCTCCTTAGTTATCCCTAGGCTCGGGGATAACATGTACATTGTAATACATTTTGATTTTGATGACTTAATGAGATTGAGAATGTTGCAGCTTGTGATTCTAATTTCTTGTGTGTTCAATGTTTGTCATTTGATCATCATTGATGTTACAATGTATTATGTTACATGTTTTGTATCATTTAAATCTTCTAGTTTCTAAAAAACTATGAATCTTTATATCTATATTTCATTTTTGTATGTGTAATTTTCAAGTTTTCAGGGGTCGTCGTGTCACATGTCGAACACTCGAATTTATGTGTCCTCTGTATTCCATGTCATCGTGTCTGGTGACTTTGGGGACAAAAAATGGTGGTGGAGCCTAATCTGGAAGATTAGTGCTCCATTGAAAACCAAAATAACATTGTGGTTGGCTCCAAACAACAAATTGTTAACTTGGGATAACAAAGTAAAACAAGGATGGAATGGTCCCAACAGATGCCCTTTATGCAACTCCCATGAAGAATCTATCTCACACATTTTTATTGTCTGTGTTTATGCAGTTCGGGTAATGAAGATAGTTCAGGAAAAGCTTATTTTGAAGTCAACCTAGAACAAACCCAAACTGTAGGATTTTCTTAACGATAGGATGGCAGACAAAGCAGTCCAAAATTTAGCAGGGATTCCAAGCATTATGGTTAATAATTTGTGGTGGGATCGTAACTCCAGCACCTTAAAGAACAAGGATATCCCACTTGAAATAACAACAGGCATCACGATAAATCTTGCCAAAGAATTTGAGATCAAGCTAAAGACCAAGAATCCAAGGAACCCGTCCATGCCCATGCTTGATTATGAAATACCTTGGGGTTATTTTGATGGGGCATGTCAAGGACACCCCCTTGTCTGTGGAGTGGGAGTGGTCATGCTCCTGAATCACAAATACTACTTGCATATCAGATACGCCCTAGGTGCAGGAACAAACAATAGGGTCAAGTTCATAGCATTATGTATGTGACTAGAAGCAACAATAGAAAAGGACATCAAGGAAATGCAAGTCATGGGCGACTAAAAACTGGTAATTGATTGGGCACAATAGAAGGATACAATGTTAGATGCCAGGCTTGCTCCTCTAGTCTGCGACATTAAATTGGCATATCAATCTTTTGAATCGCTATCCTTCAGTCATATCTTGCGGGAGTTAAATAGGAAAGCTGATGAACTTTCTAAGGAAGCCATGTCTCTGCCTCTAGGGGATTTTGGTCTTTATGAATTCATAGATGGAGAAGAGATCAAGACCATGCAATTCTGATAGGAGATAGAATATGGACTAGTAAGGTCAAAGTGAGTAAAAGACAACCTTTTTGTATGTAAAAAGAGGACAAAAAGAAGCTTTTTGCTTAGTAGTTAGCAGTTTTTTTAGAATTTTTGGATGTATAAGAGGTCACCGAAAGGAACTGGAACATGTATACTCACCCCCCATGAATATAAGAGTTTTTTTTTCTTTTGGAAAAAAAAATTGGAAATCTCAATTACCTTCCTTTACCCATATTGCCCCTAAATTTAAACAATCATACATGATATAATTATGAAGCAGCAAATGAGTTAAATTAAAATGGCATGCAACCATAAAATTATGTAGCAGAAAACAAGTAAATTCTCCCATACATACCTCCATCTTTCCCCACCATACCTGTGGAATCTGCATCAGTCGTGAATCGAAAATATTGGTTGTTAAGATCTACCTTAATTTCCCACCAACTAAACCCAAAACAAAAACTACTCACAAATATAAGAAAAATAGATGAAAAAAGAAAAAGAAAAATGCTAAACCGCAAAATTAACATGGCCATGCTCACTAATGCAAAATTAGTAGTGAGGATGGCAATGCAAGCATTGACAAGGCAATTCTTTGGACGCTTAGTGTCAAAGAAATCCTTGCAAGAGTGGATGATAGAGGTATGGCAAACCCTGCTATGTTATGTGCCAATTTTTCATATCTCGGTGTGTGGATGGCTTACATTCATTTTTATGTCAAAATCATAAGCTTTGAAGGTTCTGGAATTGCACTAGCTTTGGGGGCACACGACATTGTCTATGAAGAGATGGATCATGTACTTAGGGGAGAAGATTCCACTACAATCTGTGTGGGTGAAACTCCCTAGATTGACATTGGATTTTTAGTCAATGAATGTCTTTTAAGGAAATTGATAATAGCATTGGTAAATTCTCGAATGTGGATAATAACTACCAAAAATCCAATGCATGCACCATTGGCCACATCTTGGTCACAATGGATCTAAGGGACAATCTAGCGAAGGAATTAATTATGGAAAGCCAAGACATGCAACATTGGCATGTATTATACTATGTAGGAATCCCATTTAAATACATTAGATGCCATGCCTATGGTTATCTAACCAACTAATGTGCACTACAATTTTCAAAGATCATGTGGGTTCGAAAAACCTTGGAATCCCTAAACGCAGAGAAGGGGAAGGCCCATAAATGGGCCTAGGAAAGATTGAATACAATGGAAGGGTGTGTTGCCACTTCAAGGGTAACAATCCTAGAGCCACCCAATTAGTCGATGTGGCATGCTACGGCTCGCATGAAATCAATTGATTGTGCCATTAAGATGCAGATTCTCCCTTTAATCTCCCTCAATTACATGACTCGGCTTCCATCACGCAACTACCTCAGCCATGGTATATTGATTCTATCTAGCCTCACACATCAATTGACAGATGCACTATGCTTTCATTACACATGGTTACACTCTCATTGTATGGGTTTTCTACTTAGACATGGTGCTATAATTTCTAAGCTCGTTGTGAATGCGGTAACGCTAAAGTATGATCTAATAATACTTCATAACACTAACGATTTTACTTTTTTCCTCGTAGTACTATGGGGGACATAAATATATTTAAATAAGTGTCGTCAAAACCTCAGTTTAATCGTACTACTAGTGATCTGATTGAGTTAGTGTACTTCATCTCCCAATCATACTAAGATTTTCCATTTATCCTTCTCATGATCATATCCGGAACAATGATGGGTGCCTCGTCCACCAGGTTTTGATGACCATCCTGCTCTTTGTTGATGACATGGTCCTCCTAGCCTCATCTCCAAACGAGTTGTTGACGTCCTTATACACACTTGCAAACGTGAGCTAAGTCCGGCTCACTTAGTGTGTCCTTGGAGGCACAATGCCTAGGTTCACAGCCCACGTTGTCATTTTGACCGGAACCTCTTCCGTCTAGGCTTACTCCTAGGGAAGCCAAGGGGGGTAGTCCCTAGTTTCTAGATTAGTTTTAGAGTTAAGTTCTAGGAGTTAGTTTTAATTTGTTAGGGCTTCGGGGGTTTCTAAACCTAAGATGCACAAGCAGTAATGCAAGATGCAAGAATTAGCATATTAAGCAAGACCTTTCCTAGGGCAACTAAGACTACTACCTAAGGATGGGAAAGGGGTCAACTAAAGTTAAAGGGGTTTTTCTTTACAAGTATGATTACAATATTACTTACAAAAGAATATCTTAATCAAATAAATGTTAGATACAAGATTTACAATTAAAAGAATACTAGAATACAACAACAAGCTAACCACTTTAATTATTTTGTGTTTGTGCAGAATATAGAGAGATCAAAGCATCATATAACATTTACAACATCAATATCAAGGTCCTCATCACCAATACATCAATAAAGAATTTAAGCACAAGTATTAAAGATGAGATACCCCCACTTTTAATTGTTAAACTCATGAAAGTTTTAGATATTTAGGTCTAAGGTTGAGTTATTAAGCTTTCTTAAGATTATTAAGTTTTATTAAGCTTTCACCAATGCCTCCTCCCCCTATTGCCAAATAACTGTTGGATGCTCAATAAGTGTTGCCACCCTAGCTTCCCAGGTCAACCCGAAAGAAAGAGTTCTTACGGAAATGATGCATCTTGTGCGCCGTGAGACCGTCCCCGGCCTATACCTTTTGTTGCCCCTCAATCCCCGTTTTATATGGTGAAGATGGTGGTCTAAGGTACCCTAAAGAGTCTATTAAGTTATTATATGAATTAGGTATACTTTTAGAAGTGTTTTAGAGTGTTTTAGAGTGTTTTAGAGTGTTTTAAGAGTTTTATGACACTTTTAAAGAGTGATTTTGTGACTTGGCCGAAACTCACTTCAGCCTTAAAGATGTGTTGTTTAAGGTTAAGAGATTAAGAACATTAACACATATATGCTATGTGAGAGAAATTCACTTAGATGCACAATTAGATAGATTGAAAGAAAACAACAAGGGCAAAAACAACTTGCCAACCAATAGAAGAGAGACAATCACACTTATATTAGATTCAAGAGCATTAAATGTGAAAGAGAAAAGATTTAGGTGTTGCCTACTTATCAACTTAGAAATAAAGTGACTTCAAGCATATGGCATATAGCATTAAGAGATCTATACAATAAAGAAGAATACCATCTACCTATTGAAGCATTTAAACATTAAAGATTATAGATCTAAGCATGTAAAGTGAAGATAAAGACTTGAAATAAGCTAAGCATGCATGAGATCTAGTTAAGTTGATTAAGGTGCCCAATAGGCTTAAGCTAGAGAATTATTAAGTGTATTAGATCTAGATCTAGAATAATTATAACATTGAGTATTTAGATCATAATCACATAT
Source organism: Picea sitchensis (assembly GCA_010110895.2). NCBI lineage: Eukaryota > Viridiplantae > Streptophyta > Pinopsida > Pinales > Pinaceae > Picea > Picea sitchensis. Next base: position 17,590 of record SNQJ01S0168497.1, on the reverse strand, counting down.
TAAAACCCTAACCTAACCTTTTGGGGTATTCCTCTCCCAAATAGGTAGGCAATTAACTTCATCTTGCTTATTTAGAAATTATTGAGAAAAAGAGAAATAAGCAAGCAATAAATAGAAGCAAGAAGCAAGCAAAGGGAAGAAGCAACAAGCAAATCAAGGAAACCTTAATCCCCATGTCCTAGGGTTTGGGAGATACCCTTTATCTCACAAACCCTCATGTCCTAGCTCAAAGAGGCAAAAATCAAGAAAGGAAAAGCAAGATCTAAGTTAAACCCTAACTACCCCAAGGTTCAAACGTGGGAGGAGGCCATACCACTCCTTCTCCCACAACTATGAGCCACTACAACCAAGCAAAAGTAGAAGAAATGACCTAAAAAATGCTTAAAATTTGAAAAGGAAGTTGAGAAATAGCTACCAATCCCTTTGGGGGGTCTTTGAGTGTTGTGTGGATGCCTTTGGGTAGCCAAAACCCCTCTCAACCAGATCTGAACCTGCAAAAACTAGCAAGGTATCCTTGCTGGAAATGCTACACACAACCAATATAATGAGAAAAACTTTTGCCTGTTTAGGGCAAAAATTTTTCTTAAGAAAAATTTATAAATTTTGATTAAAAATGACCTATCTTACTAAGCTATGCTAGCTGAAATATTGATGGAATGAACAGCAATGTAGAAGAAGAGTAAGAGTGAGAAAGAAATGGAGTTTGAGTGTGTCTCAAGGGAGCCTTCTTGCTTGAGGTTGTCCCAATGAAACCCTTGAAGCTAAACCTACAAAAACCTTGAACAATGATGGCATACAATAGACAATATGTTGCATATACTAATAAGATGACATTTCAATCCTATCTAGCATATCAAGATGCATAGATCTACAAGCATGTGCATTACTAGATCTACCCAAATAACATTTTACCTTAGGATCCAAAGATGCAATCACCAAACAAAATCTTAGAACAAGTTTACCTCATGTGCATGGCAAGAAGAAGCATGTGCATAACTCTTCCAATAATCCTCCAAAGTTTTCTCTTTATTACTCAAGAAGAAGGATCTTGGAGCAAAATATCTCCAAAAACCCTAAAGAGCAAGAGAATGAAAATGATGAATGAAAGAGAGAGAGAGAGTGAGAAATCAAGTAGCATAACCTTAGCTCAAGATATGGTGTCTTGGGAGTGAGGAGAGGGATCTATTTATACTTGGAGAGGCAAAACTACCTCTCTTGGATCAATGCCAAGTGTCCACCACCAAGCATAAGAGTATATCTTTAGGCTAGGGCACACCATCTAGGGTTTGAATCCTAGATCTAGGGTTTAAAAAGATGTGGGAGGTGTTGGGATCACACAAAGGCAAGTGGGAGGCTATGGGATTCATGCTAGGGGAGTGGAAGAAGTTTAAATAATTTTTAAAAATTATTTCTAGAGTTTTCCAAGTGGAGGGGGGCGTAACTCCTCTTGGAGGGTGCACCACTTGGGATGAGGGAAGGATTGGAGGGTGAGATGTGAGGGAGAGTGTGTGGATCCACTCTAATAGGTGACGTGGGGGGTAAAGGGAGGCAAAGCACATGTGAGGGGCCCTCACTCAAGTCACAACATCAATTAACCAAGGGAAAACGTCAACCCTCCTAGGGAGGCATAACTTTTGAGTGTGGTGAGGGGGTAAGGGGTTAGGAATAGGTTAAATCAATGTTGGGTGGGTAGGTTATGCTTAGGGAGTCTCTCTCTAACCTTATTTCACCATTTAACATCCTTCTAACTCATTATTACAAATTTACATTTTTTCCATGTTTGGACTTTGGCAATAAAAAATGTTGTTTTAGACTGACTGACACTCCGGGTGGACAAACCCATAGCAAAAGTTGTCTGACTGAGTTGAAACTTGGTCCATGGATGTGAGGGGTGCTATTCCATTTCTTTTGAGCACAAATACCCCTATCAAAAGTCCAAGGACCTAGTTTTTACAATATTTGCTCAAAAATAATTAATTAATTAAATAATTAAACCTCCAAACTTAGGGAAATTTAATTAAAAATTAATTAATTAAAAAAAACTAACTTAGACTCGGCGGAATTCCGTGAAACTTTCTAAGATGTCTTGCATGGTCATTTACAATGATTCCCTATAATAGTTACCAAAAGATAAACCCACTAGAATGTCTTTCACCACTTTGGAGGAATTATTGCAAGTGTGAGGGAAAAACTCAAGGGAAATCAATAAGACTGAAAAGCCCAATTGATAACCTGAGGATAAAAAACCCTTGGTGAAAGGAACTCTCCTAGTGAATCGATCCCAAGGTAACTAACCTAGACATGACTCATGTAGACCTATTACATTATTAACCCACGTAGGGGTGCGGAAATTCCAATTACAAAAAGAAGTGTTGGGGCCAAACATGCCTTGTAGAACCAAAGTCTTTGACAAATTTACATCTGATGATGCATCTCTTCATGGCACATGGAGTTGACCACCTGTGTTGGAGAGGCGGTCAACAGGGGTTACAGAGACAATTGGATGCCTTACCTCTCTTCTGCAACCTTCAACAATTGACGATCAACCTAGGTAAAACCAAGGTTATGATCTTCAACAGGTTGAAGAAGACCTCAGACCTTCATTTCTTCATCAGTGGAGAGGAGATCGAGATCACCAGCACCTACACATACTTGGTAGTGCAATTCTCAGTACCCCGCTTCAACTTGCGATCGACCCTCCAACCTTGAATCAACAAGGGCAACGGATCCTTAGCCCTTCTCAAGAGACAGTGCTTCTGTCACCATTTTCAAGACATCTCTGTTAATGTTTATGCCATTATTATTTTTCTTTGCATTTCAATAGATAAGAGCATCATAAGAACAAGATCACTGAGAAATACACATTCACAAGAGACACAACATTTATCCTGGGAAACCCTCTAGGGGAAGAAAACCCAGCAAAAACTTCCTTAGCATAAATAACTTAT
>SNQJ01S0168497.1:0-14632 GCA_010110895.2 Picea sitchensis | reverse complement strand
TTGAAAGTGCATATCCATTACAACATACCATTGGCTGCTTATATCTTCATTAAATGGAGAAGAAAATAAATCTTAACATGTATCATTCTTTAAGGGTTCATCTTCAAACATATCTTCTTCCATATATTCAATAAATACATCATTGAATTCATAAATGTGAAGAAGATCATGGCTTATCAAACCCTTGTCTTCATGAAATGATGGTGTGGAGGCTTGAGTGCTTTAACCAATATGGTCTTCATCATGAGCTTGATCTTCAATATGGTGTGCTTTATCAATGTGTTCTTCCTCATGGCTTACCAAGCCCTTATGAAATGATGGTGTGGAGGATTGAGTGCTTTCACCAATAGTGTCTTTTTCATGGGCTTGATCTTCAACATGGTGTGCTTTATCAATGTGTTCTTTGAGTGCTTGATGACTTCCTTCATCCTTACTTTCTTCTTAATGCTTTTGGTCTTCAATGGAGCCATGAGATGCTTGATCTTCAAACTCTTCATGTATTTGTTCTTCAATGGAATCAAGAGGTGGCTCTTGCTCTACCATGTGGACACGAGGAAACATTTCATTAGGATTCTCTTCATTTATTTGATCTTCCATATCCATGTAGGGCTGTGACAAAATATTAAAAAATCCTTCTGTATTTCTCGTCGCTATAACGAGGACCCCAACGTTCGAGGAAGACTTGTATCAAACCCGCAAAAGAAGATTGTTTGCCCTTAACCAAGTTTTGAGAATCCTTGGTCATGATTGATCTATTTTGGGACTTTGACAGGCTGTCGAAACCGGAGCGCAAGTCGAAGTGGAGATCGTGGGATCTCGACCCCTTGTTTAGGGCTTTTTGGGTTTTGGGCTATGTAACGGGTATGGGGATGTCGGCCCATGGGTTTACCCATTGTTAGGCCCTTTTTGTAATGTATAAGTAGAAGTCTAGGTGATGTAAGGAAGGAGAGGCTTGATACTTTTCTAAGTGTTAAGGTGTTAAGTGCGAATTGTAAATGCTTCATGCATGCTATGTCGAGAACTTGCAGAGCTAAGTGCAAGTGATTGTAAGAGACTGTGAAAAGGCTTTGTGCTGTAACTCGGGGAAGGAGGATCTAGCGAAGTGCGTGCATATCTCTTGTCCTATGCGAAGTAAGATCTCATGGCTCTGTGCATGTAGAAGATTGACAGAAGGCAATAAAAGAGAAGAAGAGTTGGTGGATGTAGCCCCAGGTTGGGGGTGAACCATGTATATCCTCTGTTGTGGTTGCTTTGTGCTTTATGGTTTTTTTCTTGTTTACGTGATTAAATGCTTAGTGCACTGATATATGCTTAGAAGAATCTAATATGATAGCTTAGTGCTGAATAATGTGAATGAATGCTAGATCTGGTCTATGTTGATGTGCATAGTGCTTGGATATATTGGATCTGTGTGAATACTACGCTGATTTGATGTTAGGGTTATCTGCGTTGTAAACTAAAGCTGAATATCAATGAACTATAGCTGCTAAGTGCTCTGCTAAGGTGTTACAATCACAGATCTGTGTCCCATCTAAGGTTGCAGACATCTAAGTCCCGCAACCACCGCTGTCTCTACCTCGGGTGAGACTTCATTTGCTTCGCAGGTGTTGCCGAAAGGGCCGGTTGTTAGGGTTTTTTTGGTGCGTTGTGGTAGTGTTGAACCCTGGGTCTGCCCCTGTGCCAACAAAAATATTTTCCTTGGGTTACAATCTAAGTCATCGGGTTTGGCTACTTTTCACCATCAAGTTTGACATTCGCCGAATTTGAAGGAACGAACAACAAATTCATTCAAGTCCGCCCTTCAAATTCAGTTGAATAGTAAGCATGCTATTTCTAGGTAATATCGCACTTAAATTTACATGTAAATTCATTTTTTTTAACAAAAATTTGCAAAATTAGTGTTTATATCCTAAATGAACGATGTTCTTTTCCAAATCTGACTCAATATATTGTGCATCAAGCACAAGGAATGTACTATTTATGGCCAAAAATGGTTGCAGGGTACGTTGTCTCTGCTGTTACTTTCACCTAGTCCAATTTTCTATGGATTGTGCAATGATGTTTGTGAATGTTCAATGGAGAAACTGTTGTGGTGATGTGAGGCATAACATGTGGTGCATGCAATTCCATGGTAAATCCCATCAGAATGGGGGAGCTTCGCAATTTATGGCATCATGCCATTCAAAGGCATGGATGGCAATATGAACCTCATATCAAGCTCAAGGATGGCGACGAAGACGAAGATTCGTCTTACATACTATTTATTGGGAATAAATTATTTATAATCATGAGTTAGGGTATACGTCTAAATTAACTCATATTTGGTATAAACTCATATATATTCGTATCTCATATATCTTATAAATTAATTTAGACCTATATATATTAATTTTTTTATTCATGTTTATATAATTTTATAAAATATAATAATAGTTATTTAGTTTTATTATTTATAAAGGTTATATTTATAAAATTGTGTAATTTAAAAATTAATTTAGTTAAGTTTATATATATAGTCGAACTTAATGACGAATTTTATCGATGTTTTTGGCTAGGCGAATTTTGAGCAACTTTCGTTGCTGTCAAATTCGAACATGAACACAAACCAGGTAACTATGACTACAACAATGATTGATCTCTTAGGCTCTTCCAATGCTCTTTGGATCTCCTTCCAAGGAATATACAAATATCTTTATGAAGACATCCTCATGTATTATATTGAGCTTTGAAACAAATTTCAAGGATGATGTGATATGTTGAGTAGCAAAAAGAGATCACCATCAAACTTTGGAATTTTCTTCTCCCACTATTTTAGGAATTTTCTCAACATCAATAGGAGGATACAATTCATGAAATTTCCATGGTGCCATTTTTCACTTGAATATACAACTTGATATGAATTCTAAAAATACAATATGATACCTCATACCAAGAAGGTGGAGTCGGCAAGGTGAATCTTCAATTCCTTCACGATGTAGCTTGCTTCACCTTACAAGCAGAAAGTCTTCAAAAATATGCAAAGAACAGGGACTTTTTTCTTCCAATGGAGTCAGGAAGATGAGAATATCATCTTCAAATAAACACCCTCATCAAAGAACATAGCTGATCTACAAATGTCTCCAGGAAATGGACTTTATCTCCCACAATGCCGCCAAAAGTGTGATCATACAAACCCTCTCTTCTTGAGATCAAGTCCTAAATCCCAAGCTACTTTCAATCTTCCCTTGCTGTCCCAAATTGCAGAAATAAAGCTAAGGAAATAACTAGCATAGATAACATCCAACACTTGCGAAGATTATGTTTTCCCAAAATGAAATGTATGTACATTTAACCAAGTCCTAAGAAATAATGCTACATAAAAAAAGTTCCAAGGATAACAAAATAGAACATGGAGAGAGCCAACCATATTTTTGCTCCATAAACATATGTCAAGATATTTCAACAAGAGAAAAAACAATATAGATCTAAAATATTCCTCTCCCACAAGATATTTGAGTTGATCCTCCAAAAGTCTCCAATGAATATTCAATTAGGCTCCACAAATCCAACCATGAGAAATAATGAACAGAGAAAACCCTTATATAGGTTTGAGCTCCATCTTCATCTACAATGAAATATGAATTGTTTTCCTAGATCCACTAATTTCTCCAAGGAATACCAATAAAACAATCCTCCGAACAACTTACTAAAAGTAGCAATGAGTTGTTGAGATCCACAATTTCCTCCTAGAAGATACAATACAATACGCTAGAAAAATAGTACAATAATGGTTTCAAGCAACAAACTCAATGAGATAAGTCAATAATAATTGAATAAAAGAGCTAGTTAGTAACTACTTCTAAGAACAGAGCTAGAAGGTAGGGCACCTCCTTTAGATAAGGGTTTGACTAGGTGATAACCTCAAAGGAATGGTAAGTTATTCTCTCCATGTGTGCACCTTTTTAGAGTGGTATCCACATGTGAACCAAAGCTCCAATTGGATATCAACAACAAAATAGTGGGATGTCCTCTCCAAAATAACAAGTGTAAGGTCTCCAAGTAGTACATGTAAGTCGACCATGTAGTACGTTCCATCAAAAGCAATGTAGTAGAGGTGAAAGAAGACTCTAGATGTGGAGCACTCCAAGCAATGTAACCATCAAGCACAATGACCAAGAAAGAGTGTGCAACGAATTCTCCACATGGCACGTGTGGCTCCTCATGTGTAGGATGTGTAGCTCTCAATGAAAGAATATGCAAGCAAAACCCTCAATAAATGGCACATGTGGCCCCATGAATATGGCATCCCATCAATAATCAATGTAGAAGTGGTTCTATGTGGCACATAAGTGGATGTCCTCATCAATGATGGCATGGGAAGGTGTGCAAGGTAACCTTCAAGATCAAAATCCTGAGTGTAACCACCCTCAACATATGTGCAATATCCAACATGGCATGTGTGGACCAAGTAAGTGGCATGTCCCTCCTAGAATAGTGTGCAAACGTGGTCTCCAAGTTGTAACACCATCAAATCATGTGCATGTAGTTAGATCCCCCAATGTGAGGGGTCAAACCACCAATTAACACATCAATCCATGTGCAAGATGCCAACAAACGACCATGGAAAAAGGGACTGCTCCTTTGTAGGAATGATGCAATGATGAGCTGTTGTACACATAAGTGAGTGCTCCATCTATAAACTCATCAAAAGTGGAAATCCACATGCTAGCAACTTTCTCCAACACCCAAGGCACATGTCACGGCTCCCAATGTAATGACACAACTCTCAATGCAATGTCACAACACCCAATGCAATGCTATAATGCCCAAAGCAATGCTACAACTCATAATGCACTATCACAACACTCTAGGTAGGCTCACAATGCCCAATGCAACTGATGCATTTCCTGGTTCAAGTGTTGCAATGCTCGAGTCAAGATCAGAATGCCTAAGGCAAGGCTCCCCAAAATTCGCAATGTGTACAAGTCTATCCAAGTGCCATAGTCACCAAACAAGTGAGGGTGCCCAAGTAAAAGGCCTCCATCAAGATGATTCATACCAAGTCATCCTCAAAGCACTAGGGTGTTCCATAAAAATATTAAATGAGTGAACTAGTCATTGTGAAGGCTAGGATTACATCAAAATAGGTGCACAAGAGGTGCGCTCCACTAGGAGTGATAGTTGATGTCATCAAAAAGTGTTCTAAGTGTCAAAACCATCAAAGGAAGCTTGCGCAAGAGATATGAATAGTACATCCATCATAAAGTGCAATCTCATTGTCAAAACATGTAAAATAAACCAAGCGCTCTTAACAATAAAGCATTGATTGGCACACAGAGTAGATTGACCTCTCAAAACGTGACATATCAACAAAAAATCTATGCCATAAAGGGAGTGGTCTATGAAGGTCCTTGTCTATGTGTCAAGTGTCACAATGGGATCATCATAAATATCTCTAGCACTAGAGTGCTCTCACCATCAAGTATAGTATAATCACCATGAGTACCAACAATCTGAGCCATTGATATAATAGTGTCACAACAACTAAGTCATATCCATTGTATGAAAGGATATCATTATGTAGCAAAACAATAGCAGTAAGAACACCCCATCAAGAAAGGGATGTGAAAATATGAAGACATAACCAAGCCATGATAATCCATTAAAGAGAATGTCCTCCTCAAGACACCATCCAACCCAAGGAAAATATCATCTCAAAGTGCTATTAAGTATATGAAGAGGTGTGTCCTCCTCAATTTGACCCAATGTGCTCGAGATCTAGTCAAATGATGGTCCAAATATGAAGTGCCTCATAACAAATCCATTAAGTGAGGGTCTAACACATAGTGACAATGAATAGTCAACCAGGAACAAGTTGTTGAAATATTGTAACTTCGAAGAATATTCTAATTACATTTGAGTTATTATTGTATAAATCAAATCCCCTTTTGCGGATTGATTAAGTCGGGTCTTGTATAAGATCAAATCCCCTTTTGTGGATTGGTCAAACTATATTTGTATGGTGGTATTTGTAAATTCGGCCCCTAGTAATTAATAAAGTGGTTTTAACCACTTCTAGGAGAAGTCGCCTCCACCAAGTGAAGAGACACAACCCTAATGCCACCTCAACTGGTATTTATATGTGAGGATGGTGTCTCATTTGAATAGACTCACTCACTCATCTAGTGTGCATATCTTGAAGGCAGTTGCAGTTGCAGGAAGAAGTCTGACGAAGGAGAAGAGAGGTGCATGCTTGGTCTTGGTCTATCTTTGATGTTTTGGTCTTAGTCTTGGCATTGTATTGGAAATCTATTATTGAGGAAGTTTTGCTGGGTTTTCTCCCCCACGAGGATTTCCGAGGATAAAATGCAACAGTAAGCCTGGGTTTTCTCCCCCATGAGGGTTTCCCAGGATAACCTAATAACAACAGTAAAAACTTAACACAAGGTGCACCCTATTAGAAGAAGGCATGTGTACTCCAAAATGAGGCGCCTCATCACATGTGAATGGTCCATGAGGCAATAACCATCTCAACTACTTGTAACTAAGTCTAATTGACTGGTTCATCTCAGTAACAACCTGTAATAAATTAGTCCATGTCTCCAACTACCTCAACAATCCCCCACTTGTGGTCCATGTGAGAGAATAAAGAAGACGTGTGGGCTAACATCTCATCCAACTAAGCAATAGTGCCCTCCTGAAGCAGTCCATGTGGAAACTATGATGATGTGGCATCCTTGTCATTGCTCGAGGCATTGTCACGTATCCCAAAGCAGTGACATGTATCCCAATGAGGTACACTGATCCCAAGACAAATGTCATAGATCCCAATGTTTGTAGATACGACCAAATATGGGTACATGGATCCCAATGCAACATTACGGATCTTAATGTAGTGTGACACATCTTGAGGCATGGTACATTTTTCCCAATACAATCCCCCCCTTATAGTGGTGGGTCTAATTTCTTTACACGTTATTAGGTGATGCACACCAAGCATTTTCTTCTAACAACTTCAAAACACAACTTAATTTTTACAAATTGCCTAAGTTTTACCATGGGAAGACACACTTACCCTTTTTACATGCGACAATTCCTAGGACAAAATGTATTTCCTAGATCACAAGGTTAAAGTTGGGTGAAAATGACATATAACTTGTGGGAAGAGAAGAGGAATGTCATGTAATGACCCTCAAAACCATATATGATGATTTTTACTGGTCCAACTAGCTTTCAAGAGCTAGGAATCTTCATTATTTGTGTATGTAAGCCTTGTAAGAGGGAGCGCTTCTACTTAGAGTTGCCACCTTAACACTTCATTTATTTCCCCTTCTACATTTTTCTATGCCTTTTCTTTAGATATTCCTTTTCAGCACAGGACTTAGGGGTTTAGGCTTTTTTAATGAGGTGACATAGCTCTAGCCTTATTATTTTTGTTTTTATCTTTCGTGCTCTTCACCTCTAGCCTTTTGGGCTTTATCTGACTTAGGATTACATTGTTTTTTCCATTTGCTTGACTAGACCTTGTAGTATGACATTCTATAAGTCAAACATGAGCAGGGGATTATTTTTTTATGAATGAGATGGAAGTGACATAGATAGATAGATAATTTATTAATGTTCGACTAATGACCACAAAAGTAGGTCAAAGGAACTGCTATATACAATGTTGTTGTTACAAAACAAGAGTACCAAAAGGTCTCCTATAAAAGGCAAGATGCAGAAAGTAAAGTAAGGTAGAGTAGAAAGTGAGATCTAAGCTAAGGCATGAAAATCCCTTGACCCCAAGCCCAAAAGCCTGATATGAAATGGAGATCTATAGGAGGAGAAGATCTGCGAACAAAAAGAACCAAAAGTAATGAGATAGGTCTAGCATGGAATAGTCCCATCTCTCCTACCATCTAAGGTTGAACGAAGTTGAGTATAGTATGATGTCTAGAGGGAGACTTGGTGGGATGCCTAGATCATTCGTTGCATTGCTATATGGAAGAGATAGTTCGCTGTTGAGGCTGACGGGATCTCATCCGTCTCCTCGGGAGGGCTTTGATATGGCCATGTCGTTGAAATCTTGTGGGATGGGGGAAGGTCCCATGGGTCTACACTGACTTGTAGTTCGGAGCTGAGCTAATATCGATCTTTCTCCTAATGCCCCTTCTTGAGGGTAGCACCGTGAAGAAGGAAGTGATCCGTTGAATAGAGTTTGGTCTAGTAGGAGGTTGAGGAATGTGGGCTTGAAGCCTGAGATCCTCCTACATGTATAAGGCTAAGCACCTCTGGTTAGAATATCTGAAGAAGCCAGTGAGGGTCTAAATCCCCTTGAATAGGAAATGGAACCTCCCCTTGTTCTCATAATATACGTGGTAGCAAAAGATGAAGTGCTCCTCAGTTTCAACCTCATATCGATGGCATAGTCTACAGATCCTATCTGATCGATCAATCTGTTGGTCTGTCTCTATTTGAAGTCTATGAGAATCCACTTTGAACTAGCCAAGGGGAATGCGAAGAGCTTGCACCCAATGGCGGAGGGTATACTATGGTCGAACAATGAGCCCATCTCTAAGCTCTAAGAAGTGTTCAACATAGAAGGCCATTTTTGGGTGTAACCCAAGCGATTTGGATAAACTGTGTGTAAATGTAAATGTCATCCTTGATGATCATATTCAACTCCTGTCTGGTAGGTAGGAGGTGGCCAGGTGCATCCATCTGAATACCCACGGACTTTAAAAGATTTGAAACATCCGTGAACGAATCTCAAGCCCTGCTCAAAGAGATAGAGAGGGAAATGGTCTCTAAATTACAATAGGTCAGGTACGGGTACAATCTCGCCCCATCACTGAGTTAGCGAAGCTTCAGATGCAATGCAGAAAAGAGACCAGTCTGAAGTTGGAAGGGACGGGTCCCAAACTTTGCTAGGATGATGTGGTGAGGGAATGTCTGCTTGCATCTAATGATGTGCCATAGGAGAAGGGTTTGGACTCTCCTAGTTGAGGCCCAATTAGACTCAAGTAAAGACGACCCCCAAATCTTTGAGCCATAGAGTATAGTGGCCGAATAAGGGAGTCTGTGAAGGATGAGATTGTTGAAATAATGTAACTGCGAAGAACATTCTTATTATTATTGTTATTTTATTATTAGGATTAATCCCCATTGTGGATTAATCATGTCGGTAATTGTATAAGGACCAAATCCCCTTTTGCCGGATTGGTCCTTCAGGACAATTATAAAAAAGGCTGAGAATAAAGTTGGCTGACAAGGTGTGTGAAGACCAGTGAGTAAAGAGGTGGGTTTACCCACAGTGAAGGCTAGGCCACTGGTGAATCCCTTTCACACGTGCTAGTCTTGTGTATAAATAAGAGGCTAAGCCTCACTTCTAACACACAACTCACTTGCTCATTCTCTTATGAGGCAAGGCTGCCAGTCTGGATTGGAGAGGGAGAAGAGTGGTGCATCTCTTAGGGAGGGACTATCTGTATTGGTTTAGGTTATCTCTTGAACATTATATAAGCTATTTATGATAAGAGTTTATTCTTTGGGTTTTCAATAGCTTCCCCATGAGGGTTCCCTAGGATAAAATGTTGTGTACATTTTGATTGAAGATGCATGTATTTCTAATTGATCTTGTTCTTATGATACTCCTTATCTATTGAAATGCAAGAACTATAATAGTGGCATAAACATTAACATGGTAGCCAGGCTTCAACCTAAAGCACTATTTACCCAGGAAAGCGTCAACTAACTGCGGCACACACACCATTAGGGTTTTGAAAAAGTATATCTTTTCAAATCCCTAAGCTTACCTAGAAAGTTGCGACCTCTCCCCAGGATCAATTTGGCACTAGAGCACACCTTTTCAGTGTTTGGATCTCCAGGAAGGTGAAACCCTAGTTTCACAAAGAAATTACAGAAGTACAGGAAAACCGATTACCCGAGAGGTACCCAGTGCCATTGCTGAAGCACCGGTCCGAGAAATCCCAGATCCAAGATTTGACGAGGTAGAAATTGGATTTTCTCGGATCCAAAAGGACACGAGGAGCTACTTCGCCTGTGGCCGCACCTCACGGTAAGGTCAAAATTTGAGTTTGAGCATTTTCAATTTTGGTTATTTTTGTTGCCTCAAAATTACAAGATGTGTGCAAGCACAAATCTTGTTGAGAAACTAGAGGCATAAAACTGACAGATTACTGGAGAGTATGGGATGATACAGTCCCTTGCAAAGAGAATGACCTACGAGATTTTATCAAGAAATGGAGGGAACTGAGAGATCTTGAGTAGGCGAAGCATCAGGAAGGGACTAATCGAGGCTCAGTCATTGCGGTCAATCAAAGACCACACGATCCCGTATGTATCGATCGAAAACTCAGAAGGAGATGTTTGATTCTAGAAAGCAAACTACATGAAGGAAGAACATCAATGAAGAGATGAATCTAAGTACTCGATTAGAGAATGCAAGATCACGAGAGAAAGGAGAAGTTCCAAAGAATATTTCTCAGAATCCTGAGAGAAATAAAAGAAAGAGCTTGTTGATTAAGCGATTGGAACACCATCGTGAAGGCAATTTGTAATACTGACCCTAAATGGTCACCATAAGACCTTGGGATGCCTCATCCAATGATGTGGCCGAGAGAAAGGAGAAATTACAGTTTGAGAGCTGGGGAAGAATGCACCCAAGAAGAGACAAGGGTAGCCAGAGTGAAGCACTACTAGCGAGGAATGATGATCGAGCCCCTAAATTTGCTCCTTACAAAAGGAGGAAGGAGAAACCCTACTTCAAAGGGAATCTCATAGAGAGCCTTAACCATCAAACAAATCGACAACCAAGAATCTCATTCAAAATTTTTGGGAAGAAAGGACAACATAGGGGCGAGATCTCTCATCTATACAATGCACATATCATTTGTGATAAGATGGAACCTGGCCGAATAATTTTCGGTCGGAGAAAGTCTGAGAGGGAAGCCTGAACGCTTATGCTCACATTGTAGAAGATGAAGAACCACCTATGAAGATGATTAAGGACCATGTCTTGATCCTCAACTCTCGGGATCTGTATCACCTGGAAGACACATGGCTCATTGATAGCGGTGCATCAAGCATATGATGGGTAAGAAAAATACTCTCTCTTGTATTTGAAGAAGTTTTCTAAGAAAGTAACTCTGGAGATGATTATCAATATCCCATCAAGGGAATAGGAGGATCAAACTATAAGCTAGATTCAAAAACTCAATAACAATGAAGGGCGTTCTCTATGCAAGACCTACTTGAAGAAATTACTCTCCATATCGACTTTAGACAAGAGACTATAGAGTAACCTTCATAGATGGAGAAGTTCTTATGTGGAGCTAGGAGAAACCAAATGAAGCAATGCGTCCTTAATTGAAGAAAATGGCTTGTATTAATTAAAGGGTCACTTAGAGGCCGCCATGACCCATGCCATTGAGGCTATCACGAACTTTGGCATAGAGGTTGACCCACATCTTCTAAGGCACTACCATACATGTCACAAAGCTCTCACGGGTTTACCCGAACCTCAAGGTTGATGAGGAAGGCATATGCAATGGATGTCTTGAGGAAGAACATCAAAGAGCCAGCACTTTTCAAAGAGGGACAACAAAGCGAGAAGGAGCATTTAGGACTCCCACATCCATTTAGGCGTGTGTGGCTCCCGATATAATCATCCTCCATTAGGCGGGTATGTACTATGTATCATTTATTGATAGTTATTCTCGTAAAGACACTGGATATATTTCTTAAAATCTAAAGATGGAAATTATTGATTAAATTCAAGGGAATTCAAAGCCTTGATAGAAAGTCTTTTGAAAGAAATATCAAGATACCCAGTCAGATAATGGAGGAGAAATATACCTCGAAGGAGTTAGAGTGAACCTGCAGGAGATGTTGGGATCAGAGGAACTCACTACTCCCACATTTAGTCCTAATACACACTTGCAAGCGTGAGCTAAGTCCAAAACTCACTTGGTGTGTCCTTGGAGGCAGCACAATGCCTAGTTCTGAGTCCACCACAGAGTCACTCTTATTTGGAACCTCTTCCTTCTAGACTTACTCCTAGAAGGGAAGCCAAGGGGGTAGACCACAGTTACTAGATTGGATTTAACGTTTAAGGTTCTAGGTGTTGTTTTTAATTAGTTAAAGGCCCCAAGGTGAAAACCCCTAAGATCTTGAGCCAATGCAAAGTGAAAGTTTATCTAAATGACAAAGCAACCCTTTCCCTAAGTCAAACTGCAGCTAGTGCCTAAGGTTGGGAAATGGGTTCAACTAAGTTTGAGGGTAGTTTCAATTACAAAATATTACAATTTAAAACCAATTAGAACTATCCCACAAACTCAAAATCACAACTACTTATACAATGAAATACAAATATTACAAAGATACAAGATGATACAAAGATACAAATTAACAAGATACACAATTATGACACAATGTGCAAGTTTAGGAAATACTCAAAATGAGATCAGTCACATAAGCCAAGCATGCCCCAATAGCACTTACTCTGTTGGGCTGCTACTTTGGAAACAAATTAAAAGCACTCAAGATCAAGATGCCTCCCAAAGTGGGATGCCTTCTTGAATCCAACCACAAGAGCAAATAGACAAAGATGTATAAATTATTAACTCAAATGCTCATAAAAAACTTAAGACAATTAAAGAGGCGTAAAACCATGAAATTGCCAAAGAAATATAATTATAAGTATGAAATTATTAGCAATGTGTTTCTAAACATTCATCTAAGATCCCCAAAACACATAAGTGGTCTATGCAACTAGGTGGTTAAGAGTTTCTTAAAAAATTTGATAAATTTTACTTTCCCTCCCCCTATATATGTTGGGGCTTTAAACTTCCCTCCTCCCTTGGCCAAATGGTATGTGGGTGCTCCAGAGATGAGTAAAGGGCAACAAGGCCCACCTAGCTTCCACAGTGTGCGGCTTGATCAAGAATTACTTCAGGAGCTGACACCCACACAGGCCATGGGACGGTCCCATACTACCTCAGTTGTTTCCTCAAACACTGTTTTAGATGGTGGAGATGGGTGAATAAAGCTACCTAAGGATGGCTGAATAAAGCTACCTAAGTTGTCTAAAATGTTATTATGACTCTCGGGCGAGTCTTTAGGTGTGTTTGGTTGATTTTAGGAGTGTTTTAAGTGCTTAAAATTTTTGTTTTAGGCCCAAAACCGAAACTGAGATTGCTTGAAAATGAAATGCTCGTAATGTAAATATTTCAGCCCATAAACTCATGAATGTAAAGCTCATAAATAAACACCATTAACCTAGCATCCCATTCATCATCATGACATAATACTTTGCAAATAGAAATGGGCAAGAACAACTTGCCGAATGATAACAAAATAAAACTTTAAGATTATATCATTCATCCACATGTGTTATAACCCAATGAACAAGATATGCTTGAAAGAAATACTTGGCAAAGTAAAGATCTACTTCTAAACCATCAATTATTCACATATATGTTAAGCCAATGAAAAGATGTGCTTGAAAGGAAAAACTTGGCAAAGTAAAGATCAAGATCTTAAACCATCACATGTATGCTTAGAAAATAAGTGAGATAAATGACTTAAGGAAAAAGATGAGCGATATCACTAAAGCACAACTTAAATCATTAACCCATAAGACATCTATAAACATATAAAGGGAAATAACTTGAAAGAAAAAAACAATATAGATATGATGACTATTTTAGAGGATATTAAACCATTAAAGCATTTAGATCATCAAAATAGGAATAAATTTTCCCTTTAGCCTTACGATTTTGGGGATTACTCTCCCAAGGTGTAGGCGTCTAACATCTATCAAAACTTAGAAATGGAGTAACCACTCACAATGACCAAGGTGGAGGCAAGCCTACCATTATTGGTCAAAGGAGGTTCTAGAAATAATTGAACAAATGAAATAAAATTAAACAAAATGAAAATCACTCACAATGGCCAAGGTGGAGGCAAGCCTACCATTATTGGCCAAAGAGGGTTGTAAATGAAAGCAAGATTATTATTATTAAGTGGCCACACTATCTTGTCTTGTAGACAAGAGGGTCCAAACAAAATGAAATAAACTTAACTTGAAAATAAAAACTAATCTAGCCCAACGATATTGGGGGGTTGGCTTGGCCAATCACACACCCAAGGTGTAGGCAATGTAAAGTTAGTTTTAAATGATACTAAAAAACTGCTGAAATGGAAAAGAAACTAAGAAATTTACAAGAGGAGAGGTGAGAGATTCGTTACCCAACCAAGGAAGTTCTTGGGGAAGTCTTGAGAAGAAAATTTGGCAGCGTTTCCCCTTGTCCCTGGTAAGAATCTGCAAAAACCAGCAAGCAAAAGCTTGCTGGAAACGCTGCAAAACACCAAAATGTTAAAAAAAAAAATCTGTTTTTATACAGAAAATTTTCACATAAAAATTGTTAAGTAAAATGTAGAATTTCTTGACCTATCTAAGACAAGTTAGCTACAGAAAATATGCTATAAATGAAAGAAATAAATCAGATCCAAATAGAAACCAAGGAGTGTATGAAGGCTTTGGTTGAAAACCCCTCTAAAGTCTCTTCCAACCAACTCCTTTGAGAGAAATCTGCACACTTAAGCAAGATGTGAGTCCAAAAGTAGCATAATATGATAAGATAGATTA